>LPNX010307399.1:3190-264669 GCA_001517045.1 Pseudotsuga menziesii | reverse complement strand
ACACAGGAGACCATAGGCCTCATCCCTCCTGTTGTGCCATTTTATCTTCTCTGCAGCTGCATTGGGCTCTGCTTCTATTTCCATAGTCACTCTGTAGAGGACTTTCACTCTCAACAGTATCTCCATCTCTGATTTCCATTCAAAGAAGTTAAATGGAGTCAAGATGATCTTCAGAGATTGATCCATAGCTCAGAAATTGTCCCGTCAGTCAGCAGAATGCTCCCAGTCAATGATGTCAAACCTGCAAAAAAAATTGGAAGGAGAGAAATCGATATACAAAGGCTCTGATACCATGTGGAAATTGAACCCAGATGTTAGAACAATTACACTCACAACAATTGCCAATTACACATGCAAATTACTCACAAAGGAGACTGAATAATGGAGCTGAACACTAAACTGTATTGAATAAGTGTACAATAGACAACCCTGTGAAGTCATAGGCTGCCGTAATAAATAATTACATTAGGTATTCGAATGCATGAATATGCCATTCGAATCTAGTCAAAAGCAGGCTTACTAAATCTAAGCAAATCCCCCATAGGTGCATAAAGCAGTTTCCAAAACTGTCTAGGAGCTCACGAATTGGAAAAATAAATTAGGCAAGATAATAGTGGATGGAAGGACAACTCATACATGCTTTTCATAGGATAAAAGAGTGGAGGATGTGGAGGACAGAAAACAAGTTAACTTCACCTAGTCAAACTTTCCCAATTGCCTTAAAACACTGAAAAAGCAGGCAATAAAGCAGAAAAAGCAGACATGCACTAGGGAGGCCAGGAATAAAGCAGATTTGATTCCAGGAGGTTTCCCAAGCGCTCCATGACTCAAAATTAGCAAGTTTGACCACTATGGATGTGTAGATGACAACTTGCATAAGGTGGAATATGGAAACTAGGCAAATAAGACAAAAATGGATTAATTAATGTCTAAGGTAGCTAACTATGGGTTGATTATTCTAACAAAAATAAGATAGAAAAAAATTGACATGTAATATCTTCATTCTATTTAAATTAATTAATTAAAAATTTTATTTTAAGAATACACACATATGTTGCCATAATAACGATGACACAAAAATTCTAAAATTTTATACTAAATATGCAATGAAATATAAATACCTTCAACTAAAATACAATTCTTTTTCAATCAATCATTCCATACAATCGCAAATTACTTGGAAAACAAACACATTACACATCAAGTTGATTGTTAATCAACTAAAAGTGTTTAAAAACATCCAGTAATTAACTTTCCATTTCCATTGTCTTAAGATGAAAAAAATAGAGAATTAAATCTAACAATAATAAAATGATACTTCAACACTATAAATGATGAAATAAAACAAGTACATATTACTCTCAACTGTCATCACCCTGATTATCTTCCCCGCTTGGTATGATAACATTGTTGTTCTTAAAAATATGTTTTGATATAAGGTCATGTCTTAATACAAACCACCAATCCCTATTCCACATATGTAGGTAAAAATACACTTGGTTGCAGTGTTTTGGAAAAACATAAGGCTCCTTAGTTTCATCCCACTATCTTCCTTTACATTATTTCGGTCGAAGGTGTCCCACCACTTGCACCTAAAAATAACACATTGAAAATATGAGAAGTCCACTTGAATGATATCTTGTATATTTTCAACATAACCTAAGTTCCCCTATATTAGGCTTTGATTGCAATGGCTAACATGACTAGATTGGTCGAACTAAAATTCCACTCCATAGTCTTATGTGTCACATCCATCAATGAAATTCGCGATGTGAAAATGATTCCCATATTCCCACATAGATGGGGACAAATGCACCTATAAACAAGTGAACAATTGACGACATCATATGTCTAATAACCTTATAATTAATATATAAAATATAGATTCTTTAATTCAAAGGTGCATTATAAAGTAAAAAATGTACACAAAGAGATTATTACCAAATTTTTGCACCCAATCCCTATGTTTAGTGCATCATATTCAGTAGGTAGGTAGTGATCAAATGCAATGTATTCTCTTTGACTTGGTCAGGAACCCAACTGTTGGGGTGAATCATTGGCATATTTTTTTTTAAATGATCAAGATAAAGCATGCTTCTACCATTTGACCATTTAAGTTCTTTCTTGTCAATGTCTCATTTCCTCCTCTTCTCTTCATATAATGTGACCCATTGTTGTGTTTCCTCCAAATTGTAGAGAATGAATTTATTAATGGCATCAATTTCTAAATTCACTACAATAAAAGGAAAATAGTTGTAGCAGAGGTCATAGCAGAGGTTTTAATGTTACAAGATTGGAAAAAATTGTCAAAAAAACCTCCGTTGCAACCCCTATCAATGGTAGTGGATTATTTAACAGAGGTTATTACAAATCTGTTTTATTTAACTAAAAAAATCTGCAATTATAGGTTTTAGTGGATGTTTTTTACCAAAGTTCTTTGTTGAAACCAAGCGCACCGGTACAATGCACCGTTGTTGTACAATATAAATAATATGCACCGATGCACTCAAACAATTCAAGCACCTAACACCATATTTCAACACAGAACCAGTGCTTATGTATAGATTATATGCATCGATTCTTACATACAACAAAAACACACTGATGTGATATTTATGTCATACACACCATAAATTTTTAATATTTTTAAACTTTAACGGTGTTGTCTATTTATAATAGCACGTTGATGTATTTCATAATAATAAGCATTAGTGCATACAAACTATTAAAATGGACCAGTGCATGTAAACAATTCAAATTCATTGATGTGCTTAGTTACAAAAAGCATCGGTGCTTAAAGTTCTAAAAAATTGTGGTGCATATAAACAATTAAAAAGAATAGGCGTGACTAACAAACAAAAACACACCAGTAAATGTGAACACAATGTGGATATTTTTATTTTTTAAATTAAACAACACTGTTTAATTTACATAGTAGTATCGTTCATGTTATTAATTTAAACACACTGGTGCATATCATTGAGACAAGCACACAAATGTCTACCATTCAAACAAATGCACCAATGCAACATTAAGTGACAAAAGCACCGCAAATGATTCTTTGAACAATGACTACAGATATTGCAGTGCAACACACACACACACACACACACACACACACACACACACACACACACACATATATATCTTCCAATAGGAAAATATCCATCACCCTAAATAAAGAGTGATCATGAACTGTTCCAAAGGAACTCTCATTACATCCACAGAAAGTACAAGGGATTGCACCCTTAGAACATTACATCCAAAAAAGTACAAGGGCTTGCACCCTTAGAACATGACTTTACTTACAGACCAAAAATTCCAGTAGCTGTTTTACACAGTCGCTTCCAATCTCGATTACATGATTTACAAAAAAAAAGAATTTGGTACTTCTAATTTTCTTTTATTTCCTCTGTTTCCATATTACTTGGAGCTAGTAGTAGAGTGAGTTTGGACGGGCCATCTTCTTCCATGTTCAACTCTCTGTAAATATGAGTTATGTTGAAACCTGTGAAAAGTTCCAAAATCCTTCTGATTTCTCTCAACACATGTTGTAGATGAGGAGCATTAAATTGAATCTTTTTGTTAACCCAATCAACCACCATTTTTGAGTCCCCAAATACTTGTAATTGAGATATAATGTTGTTCATAGCCAAATTTAGGACCGTATGCAGAGCTTCTAGTTTTGCTTTGTTATTGGTACAATGACCAGAATCAAACTTTGCTTGCACCTTATCTTTGTTCACACCTCCCGAACCTCCCAATATATATATATATATATATATATCAGAAGTTGATTGCTGTTTTATAGTACTATTCATTTCAATTTTAAGTATTGTGTTTGTTTGGATTAATTTCTTATTTCATATATTCTAGAATCTATTGTAATATTTAATCATCCATACATTTAATTACCAATGTACCATTTCACATGTAATATTTGGTAATAATATTGGAGAATGCAATAGAATAAGCACGTTTATTTTATTATATATCAATAAGAGGGTATTTGTCATATAAAATAGGACAACATAGAGACACCAATAATCAAAATGTCCACATGCATGTAATAGTTACCCTTATTGGTAACCCTTTGTCTTTCAATTTGGATACTATGTTCTGTACATTATACAAAATGTTTGATTTTCACAGACAATTATTTCAAAATATACAACATCTTGCATAAACATAAAACATAAATATGGACCATCATTCTTCGTTGGAACTGTTATTAGTGCTCGAGCCACTTGCATCATATGGGTTATTTGAACGAAGGGTTTTTTATTCGTTCACTTGTTTTCCTTTTATTGAGCTTCCATCTACAAACATAAACTAAAGTGTATCGAGTGTATCTACATTGCGAGGAACAATGAAAATCAAAATAGATAATATACATGAATTTAAATTGAATTTCAACATACTAGAGCAATAATTGTGTCCTAAGTGGCACACATTCTTTCAAATTCATGTCTCATTCCATCTATTAACAATTGTTTTGATGACTGCACTCCATATTTTGTTTCCTACAAGTTCTATACCCAATAAGAATCATAGATTTAACTTTTATGATTTTTGTTGTTATATTACTTATAAAATGAGAGAAGTAAAACAACATAGATACTTACAAAATCCACAATTCATTTTTAATAGGCCAACATATACTCACAACCCTTTCTAAAACCAATGCTAATCAATTATTTTGATGGATCCTCTGTTTAAATTATTGAACCATTGATCTATAGGAAATGAGCGCAATTGAAAGGTATAATTGCGCAGTTGAATGAAATGAAAATTGTACACTCAACAAGACAAATTTCACAGGAAATGGATAAGAAATGCTTAGTAAATTACAACAATACTATTCATTAATCCCAGCAGTATACAATGATGTTACATAAAGGAGAATTTGAATCATGTGGATAAGATTCAAATATACCAACTCAATCCTGTCTGACTAGCTAACTAGAAGTGTCTAAATCACTATTAGAGCTCACTAGTCTAACTCCAGATGTCGAGTCTAATTCAGTATCTCAATCAGTTAAAGCAGTTAAATTGATGAGGTAGGTGAGAAATGGTGCCTACCCCCATGCATCCATGCAAGACTAGCGCTAACTGAGTTGGAGGACATCTAAATGAATGTAACTGGAGCATAACTTAGCATAACTACCTACAAAATACAACCAACTAAAGAAGGTTGGTGGTGGCACTCGGATTGGCTCATAAAGTGTAGGGATTGGCACCGGTGGCACCCAAGTGGCACACTAATGGAACCAATGGGGAACACTAGTGGCACCAATGGAACCAGTGGCACCGGTGGCACCAAAATATGTTAGGATTATAATCCTCCCTTATCCAAACTAGTCAATTCTTCCTAACTCAGGAGTCTTTTAGTCATTATTGAGTCACTAGTACCATTGGGTCCACTTGTCCTAATGGGGCCACATGTACCAGTCACTAGAGTGTGGGGAACACTAATTGAGGCTAACTTCCACTGACTGCACTTAACTAGTCACCAATTGGAAGCAACTGAAGGAGGTTGTTGCCGACACTCCCAATGGCTCCTAAATTGTAGGGATTAGTCTAGGAGGAGCCTAAACTTATACCTGCAAGTGCAGTCAGTGATAGTTAGCCTCAATCAATGTTCCCCACACTCTAGTGACTGGTAAATGTGGCCCCATTAGGCTAAGTGGACCCAATGGTACTAGTGGACCAAATAATGACTAAATAACTCCCAAGTTAGGCAAAATTAACCTATTTGAACAAGGGAGGATTATAACCCTAACAAAATCAAGGTGGAACGAAACTCTAGAAAATGACTCCTAACTTAGGCATATTGTAACCCACCTAGAACTGAAAAACATTTTTATTTTGAGCAAAACATTGTTTTTAAAAGTTATTGTAAAGTTTAATGTTATTGACCAAGGATGGTGAAGGATGATTGTAATTATATATTTTATTTATTTAAACAATTAAAAGAGGAGACACCTATCCAAAGAAGATTGTTAAAGAGTGTTCACTGACCCACTAGGAGGAATGATCTGTTGTAGAAGGACAAATGACAAGTGGCAGCAAGAGCATTCACTTTCTAGCTGTTGCAGGAGGCAACATCCTTAAAATTTTGGTCATGTTCCCTGAGAAGAGGAACATAGAAGGTGGCTCATTTAATTGCAAAACTGACCCAAAGACCTAGGCAAGCTTATATATACCATCGAATTGAGAAGGGGGCTCACTACTTTCTATTCCAAGTGATTAGAGCCTTATGAATTTGTTGAAAAATGGAAAGTTAGGCACACAAGAGGAATTAGATGAGGGGATAGCTAAAGTGAATTGCTGAGAATTAATTTTGCAAGTGAGGCTACTAAGTTATAGAGATTATTGTGTAGGATTCTACATAGCATCTTCATCCTAGTGTTTCAGTGAACATGCTCGAGGTTCCTAAAGCAAGTGATCTTGGTTTCTTTTAGGAAACGGTTGGGAGGAATGGTCTTCTTTGGGTGTTTGTCCCCTTCGACATTTAGCAGGTTCTAAGTCTTTTTGCTTATAAATGTTAAGTACATTTATGTTTAATATTTAGAATTCTATGAATGTTAAAGCTTCTAGAGCTGTAATCTATTCGTTGCAATAGAGTAGGCTAATATTTTATTTGATCTTAGATTTATAAATGTTATTGGGTGAAATCATAAATCTGGGTGTCTATTTTGGAGGGGGTTATAAGAAAAGCAATGTTGTTTTCCCAAGTTTGTCAACTTTGAGCAAAGAAAAATTAGATTTGTATTTAGAATTTCATTTTGTAGTAAAAACAAAAGTTGTAGAGAATTGTATTAGCTTTCTATCGGTTATTTTTTAGATTTTTTTTATTGGCATTTAATATGTCATTTTTGCAAGTGTTTGATAGTATGTTATTAATTAATGAAATTATGATAAATAGTCATGTTTTTTGACACCGGTTTATTCATTATTCAACCATTGTTCATTAAAAAAAATATGTTATGATGATCTAGACAAATTGTACTAAAGGCTGTCTATAAGTTTGTATCCAATAACTATTAGAATTTTTTGAAGTGGACCAATCTCAAAAACTAGCATAAAAATGACATGTTTAGTTTGACACGGCATATTCCCTAATTTCCAATTCAAAAAAAAACTAAAAGTACCCTTTTGAAGACAACACATCAATGTTGGGAACCATGAGTTTTCCAAGTTTTTTTATCGTGTCTTTAAGAAGTTATTGAATTTTCATTTCAATGAATTCTATTAAATTTTGAAGCAATCCACACACTTTCTAAGAAATATAATAAATAAAATTAGTTGATCACACCAAATTCAAAAAAAATAGCATCTATAGAAAGTAGATTCAAATTATGCAACTAATGGTATTATTTGTGAAGAGAAATTGTAAGTATTTGATATGATCTGATCTATTCGAAATTGGAAGAAGAGTAAAAAATGAAATGGAATTCCATTTCTCAAAATTTACAGGTTTTCGGTCGAACAAATATTTCGACCGAAAGTTACTTTTAACGGATACCATTAATTTTAAAATTAGAAAGTTAGTTTTTTCTAACTTTAAAGCTAACAGTATCCGTTAAAAGTAACTTTCGGCCAAACTATTTTTTCGGCTGAAAGTTAGTTCTATGTTTTCGGCCGAAATATGAATTCGAAAAAATTATTTGCACATAATAGACACCCAGATTCATGATTTCACCCTACTATATACATAGAGTTTCTTAGTGAAATTAATAGTTATTGTATCTAGAATAATGTCTTATCTATGTATGTAAATCTTCTTTGTTTACCTGATGTACTTAATAAATAGTAGTTATTATTTAGTTTTTCTATTAAAAACTTTACAGTTCAATCAAAGGATTAAACTAGAGGATATTTTTTTATTTTTAGTTAAAGCTATGAATCTTTTACAAGCATGACTTGATCCTTTCTTTTCAGAAAATAGTAAAAGAATCCATAGATTCTCAAGTTCTTTGTTTATCATTATTCTATAACTTGAAAATACATGTTTAACTAAAATACAGTAAATCAAACCATTATAAAACCCACGATGAATGACAAAATATGTAACACCCCGGTTTTGACCCCGTTTGCATTAAATGTATATGATGTATATATTGTAATTAATCATCGTGTGGAGCTATAGGCAAAATCCCCACCATCAATTATCATTGTATGTTCGACGATTAAAATAGATGCCCATGGTATTTTGTGCTAGCCAGGCACATTATAAATTGGACATCATGTAAATATGCATTTTAATTAAAAATACCCACAACCAGTTATGCTAATGCAACAATAATGAGAAGGGGCATGATTCCTAAGGATAAGGAGGGGGGGAATTATTCAAAACTTTGGGCCAATGGGGAAAATCCAAATGTCAAAGGGAGAACCCATCAAATTGTCAACTACCTTTCTTGTCTCATTCATCCAATCATTTATTACTACTAGAAATTGGTTGGGTTGGTTATTGCATGGGATGGGCAAGGTATGATAGCCCAAATTCGAATTAGAGAAGCCATCAGTTGTTGGGAAACGAATTTTGACTCCTTGGGCAAGAAAAAACCCAAAAACATAGGCCATTCTACCATGCTTCCACGTTTTTGAGGTTATCCTCACCATTTTCCTTCACGTGAGCTCTCTCAGGAATTCTGAATTTCCTGTGTGTGAAACCATTCACGTTTTTTGATCTCCCCCACGATTTTAGAGCTCCTGGCATTCACCATTCATGTCCTCTGCCGTGTTATTCATTTTTCCCAGAGCTGGGAAGTGTTTTTGTCAATTCTGAGTGATTGGGATCACTCCTGCGTGTTTTGTGTTGTTTCCACCTCTCCACGGTTGGGGAAATTCATTGTTTAGTGTTGCACAACGAGTGGGAGAACCAAGCCACAGATTTTGGGTGCTGTTGAAGTATTTTTGGCCACATTAGGGCTATAAATGACTCTGGAATTAGAGTTGCTCAGCCTGAGTTGTTTCTACCCAGTTGCCATACCCGATTTTGGTCTCTATGGTGTTTTTCCCCGTTCAGTCCAGAACTGTTATTGCTATGTGCATATTTTTTGTTGGACTTTGAAATGTCTTTGGGTGTGTAAATGGGGTTTGAGCTTGCTTGACAAACCTAGTGTGTGCAGGAGCCTCACAGGCAGAGCTAGAGGGATGGATTTCTTCTTTACACCCCCTGAATAGCACTGGAAGGGAAGGCATAGCCCGAGGGACTGTGTAGAAGAGAAGGGGATGCTTCCTTGTGTTGGGTGTGTGTGGATGTTTTAGGAGTCAGGATAGTTCTGGTGCAGTGTCCATAGCTCTTGGATTGAGCTCACTAGCTTAGCAACCAACCTTTTCAATTCCATGTTAGCCTGATAAACCCAACTGTGTTGGTTTGGCTGAGTTTTGTGCATCCTTGCCTACGTGTGAGCCTGCTAGTTTTCCTTATTCCTTGTGGAATCATGGCCAACTCTGGGGTGGTAGTGTTGTTGAGTGATTGACGAGCACACTAGCCTATGGTTGGGTGGAACGTTTCAACGACATAGCCGGTTGTAGGACAAGCTTCTGTTAAAGATAAGTATCTCTTGTTTATCTTGTCTCTGCAATTAAATTGCTATGAACATGTGAAATGCTTGAATGTGAATATCATGTATTGCTTCTGTTGTTTATTGAATGATATGTTGCATCTATGTATGTTTTTATTTTACTGCATTTTATACCTTATGTTCATGGGGATTAGTTGCCCAAGTAAGTATGTTTAGTCGCGTCCTCTCCGCCAAGTCGAGGGGTGAGGACCTGACAAAATACATACAGGTTTTTAATTTAGAACAATTATAATATCTTATAGTTTACAACAAGTCATCGGATCGAATCTTGTAGAGGTTATTCTGTCATAACAAGAAAAATATAAGAAGTGAATTCTACTTAGCATTTTTATAACCCTAATCGAGTTAGGCCGTAGCCAAAAATTTTGTTTAACATTTTATTTCTCTTTTGCTAGCGATTTTTCCACACAGTAGTAAGTATACATAGTAAACATTCCAAATCAACAACTAATTAAACAAAGAGTTCAAATCCCATAAGGGCAGTCTTTTCCCTTACAATAAGTTTAAAAACCAAAGCGACAATAGTGTAACCTTTAAGAGTACACCTTAACCAAACATACAAAAAATTTCAACGTTTTACATCCGCAACCTTCTAAACGTAGCAACCTTATAGCTTGATATTTATTCATACAAACAAGTTTCTTGCTAGATAAACTTTGACAGAGTAACACCCTAAATAACAAATTGAGAAATGCAGTGGCCTCACGACCTTAAAATTACAATTTAGTAAATACAGTAAAAAACCTTAAAGGAATTATATACATCAATCAAAATATCAAGTTCAAAGTGGTAGTTGAAAGACAACACTTAAACTCATAACATTGCAAGATAAAAACATTATACACAGAGCAGAGTCGAAGTGGATTAAGAGTGCATGCTAGAGCATGATAATCCAATTGAGGTAAGTCGCATGCCTTTAAACCCTGACGAAAACTTGTACATTAACCTTCGAATGTTAAAAGACGCAAAAACTCTGTAATAGATTGAAATAAAATCCACAAAATATCTATACTTATGAATTACATTACAGTTTCCCTTTAGACTACATGGTTTGAGTCAAAGGGAGATTTCTTACATTACCCAACTGTAAAATGCCATAAGGAAAAAACCACAAGAGGGTTTACCATTCAGCTGAAGAAACTCATAAGTATCAATGAATCCAAACCCAGGAGAGATAGCTGACCCGACCATAAACTAACAAGGAGCAAGGGATGTAGGGTAAACAGGTCTTACCAGGACCCATGGATTCACCTCCACAAAGACCGGTCCAAATCTAGCGCATCAACCAAGTTGGAACCTCCTGCAAAGAATAGAAACACAGAGGTAAAAAATGGTTACAAAATTATATTTTAGAAAAAACGAAACATTTCAACAACGTAAACAAAAGAAAAGCTACCCTTTTCAACCTTTGCAGAGTTGACGATGGAAATGAAGGATAACATAGTTGGTTCATAGAGCTAATGCGGGTAGAACAATGCAGTTGGGATAGAGCCAAGATAAGAGAACAAGGCTGGTGTTTACACATAGTTTGGGTGGTGTCGAAGTCCAAGATCCTCGGCTCTTCCACACAAAAAAAACACAATGCAGAAGAGAAGTAAAACCCTTACGGTTTCTCGAGGAAATATTAGTGCTTTATAGCTAGAGCCTTTAGCCTTCACGTGGCTCCCATAAATGCCACTTGGATCAAGGGATGTAGGGTAAATAAGTGTTACAAGGACCCACGGATTCACCTCCACAAAGACCGGTCCAAATCTAGCGCATCAACCAAGTTGGAACCTCCTGCAAAGAACAGAAACATAGAGGTAAAAAATGGTTACAAAAGTATATTTTAGAAAAATGAAACATTTCAACAACGTAAACTGAATAAAATCTACCCTTTTCAACCTTTGCAGAGTCGACAATGGAAATGAAGGATAACATAGTTGGTTCATAGAGATAATGCAGGTAGAACAACATAGTTGGGACAGAGCCAAGATAAGAGAACAAGGCTGGTGTTTACACAGAGTTTGGGTGGTGTCGAAGGCCAAGAGCCTCAGCTCTTCTACACAAAAAAATCACAATGCAGAAGCGAAGTAAAACCCCTAGGGTTTCTCGAGGAAATATTAGTGCTTTATAGCTAAAGCCTTCAGCCTTCACGTGGCTCCCATAAATGCTTTTACCCCAACTCTATAGTTCAAACACCATCAGATTTACCCATTTTCATTTTCTTAAAATGCTACCATGTTTACTTTATAAATATACTTATTCTATCGTATGGAAGGAAGAAAATCAATGCTTAGATTCGATGGTTAGTGTAATGGTTTATTTCTCTTAGCATAGTTAGGATCCATTTATGTGTATTTACCTAAACATTTTGGATGTTACCAAAATGAGGCGAGCTCTTGTAACGTCCTCGACTTTCCGACCAGTAAAGAGGACGCTGCCATGGCATTAACCATCTGGGAAACCGCCCCATGAACATGTATGTACACAAAATGCTGAAACAAAATGCTTTGAACTAGAACATGCATAAATGATTATTTATCATACAGCAGAAGCAAACACGTGTTCATACAAGCATTCAACATGTTCATCATATTCATTAAATAATAAATATAAATACAGAGATGAAATGGTCAAGATTACTTATCTCATAAAGAACTCGTCCCACAACCAGCTACGTCACTGCAACGTTCCACCCAACCATAGGCTAGCATGCTCCTAAATCTCTCAGTAATGCTGCCACCCCCGAGCTGGGCATGATTCCCCAAGGAATAAGGAACAAGAAGGCTTACACATAGCCAAGGATACACAAAACACAGCCAAGCCAACGTAGTTGGGTTTATCAGGCCATCAACAAGATAGCCAAGCCAACATGGCCAAGTTTATCAGGCCATCAAGGTGCTGGGAAAGGATAAATGCTAAGCTGGTGATTCCATTACAGAGTTAGGAACACCTACACCAGAACTAGCCTGAATTCTAAGACACCCACACACACCCAACACAAGGAATCAATCCCTTCTCTGCTACAAATTCCCTCAGGCCCTGACTTCCCTTCCAGTGCTATTCAGGGGTTGTGGAGAAGAAATCCATCTCTCTAGCTCTATCTATGTGGTTTCCAAACACACCAGGTTTATCAAGCAAACCAAGCCCCCATCCCTGCTCCCAACACAGTCCAAATACCAACCATTGCATAAACGCAATCACATAATCGATTCACAACTTGGGCAAGGAAAACAACTCCTGAGTTTTTCTTGGCCCTATCATGGCCAAAACGACTCCAAAACAACCTACAACAGTCCCAAAATGTAAAACGGACACAACCAACAACATGGGGAAACAACAGTCCGTTCTCAACAATGAAGCCACCGGGAAGACATATACCTCTTTGTGGAGAACGCGAATGACAGTCAAAACGGCTCCCCCCCTCTTGGCCGCGTGAGATCAATAGAAAAAGAAATCCTCTGTGTGAGACACAGGACATTTTTCCCTGCATGAGAATGAGCCACAATGGAGAATGGCGAGTGGGAAGTGCAGGAGTGTTCACAGCACCATCATGGAGAGAGTGGAGAGTCTGCATGGAGTGATGGCAGTGGTGGTTTCCTTTCCAACGTGAGGGTCAACCCGCTGGTGGAGTGTGCATGTGGAAAGGGATGACAGTCCTTCCACACTCCACTCCCCAGCCATAACTGCCTCAACTATTCTGTAGAGCATTAAAATGGTAGTTGGATAAGACAAGGAAAGATGGGCAAATCAAACAGAGTTTAACAACTGACACATGGCTTTTCCCCATAGGTTCAAAGTTTAATAATCCTCCCCCTTATCCTTAGGAAAATCATGCCCTTTTCATCATTGTTGCATTGACATAGCTGGTTGGGTTTCATTTTAATTAAAGTGCATATTTACATGATGCTGAAACTAATATGTGTCGTATATCCCAATATACCATCGGCAATGATTTCAATCGCCGAACATAACACAACCAAATCGATGGTGGGGATTTTGCCTTTAGCTCCACACCATGATTAATTACAATATATACATCATGTACATTTAATGCATCGGGGTCAAAACCGGGGTGTTACATTCCCCTCCCCCTTCAATAGCACTGTCCTCAGTGCTTTACAAAATTGAACAAAATGTTACATTGGTATCACCTCAGTGTTCCGTATAATTGAACAAAAATGGATGTGCCAACTGCATGGCATCCTCCAGCTCCCACGTAGCCTCTTTAGGTCCATAGTGCTCCCATTGCACCTTTACCTGCCCTATGGCCCGATTCCGGAGCATGGTGACCTTCTTGTCGAGGATGCGCATTGGCTCAATTTGGAACTCTCCCTCGGGTTCCACCTGAATCACATCCCAATTTAACACATGGTTAGGATCATGTACATATCTCTTAAGCAAAGAAACATGAAAAACATTATGAGCTCTAGTGCTAGCAAATAATGCAATTCTATATGCAACTGGCCCTATTCTTTCAAGCACTTCAAACGACCGACAATATCTTGGTGACAGCTTGGCACAACTTCCAAGCTTCAAGGAACTCTTCGTCTCCCTCACTCTGAGGTAAACATGATCCCTAACACTGAACTCCTTGTTCACCCTATGCTTATCTGCATAGCTTTTCTGTCTGTCCTGTGCTTCTTTCAGATTCTTCCTGATATTTATAACCTCTTGCTCCATTTCCTTGAGCAATTCTGGTCCAAGCACAATCCTGTTCACTGGATTATCCCAAGTCACAGGTGTCCTACACCTTCTCCCATACAAAGCTTCATATGGACTCATCCCCAAGGATGCCTGCTGTCCATTGTTATAAGAAAAATCTACCAAGTGCAAGTAATCTTCCCACTTGGTTGGTTTGTCCATGACATACATGTGAAGCATGTCCTCGAGCACCTAATTAACTCTCTCTGTCTGCCCATCTGTCTGAGGATGGTATGCAGTGCTGAAGTTTAGCTTTGTACCCAAATCTGCAAATAACCCCTTCCAAAAATTGGAAGTGAACTTGACATCTCTATCAGAGACTATTGCCTTCGGCAATCCATGCAATTTGAAAATATCCTTCATGAAGATCTTTGCAATGTCATCAGTCTTATGCGTAGACTTAACCGGTATAAAATGCACTGCCTTAGTCAACTTGTCTGCCACAACCATGATGGAATCATGCTGTCTCCAAGTCATCAGCAATCCCGTAATAAAATCCATGGAGATAACTTCCCATTTCCATTCTGGAACTAGAAAAGGCTGCAACAAACCTACAGGGTGTTGATGCTCAACCTTTACCTGTTGACATTTCATACACCTCGAAATATACTCAGCCATATCCCTTTTAATTCCTGGCCAAAAGTACTGCTTTCTAGCTATAGCAATTGTCTTCTGATATCATGGGTGACCAGAATACGGAGCTTGATGGATTTCATCCATAACAACTCTCCTCAAACCTGCTACATTCAGAATATAAATTCTACCTTTATAAGTGAGAAGTCCATCTTCTTCCAATTTATATCCTTCATACCTCTTCTCAAGACTTTGTTGTTGCAATTTGTCTTTTACCTACTCATACAATTCATCTCCAGTAGCATGACTAACAATCTGCTGCCTCAAATCTGATTGGCAAATACTAAGAGATGCCACATGCATTTCCTGTACCTTCTTGCTGAGTGCATCAACTACCTTGTTTTCTTTTCCTTTTATGTGCTTGATTTCAAAATCAAACTCACATAAAAATTCCAGCCATCTTGCTTGCCTAGCATTCAGAGTAGGCTGATCAAATATATACTTCAGACCACAATGGTCTGTCCTGAGCTCAAATATTCTACCCATCAAGTAATGCCTCCACATCTTGAGGGCATGTACTATGGCTGCAAGCTCTAGATTATGAGTGGCATAGTTCTTCTCATGCTCTTTCAGCTTTCTTGACTCATAACATATCACGTGGTTGTCCTGCATAAGGAATCCTCCAAGCCCTTGTCCACATGCATCGGTACACACCACAAAGTCTTTCTCTGGATCTGCATCCTTTAATACTGGTGCACTGGTGAGAAGATTCTTCAATTGCTGGAAGCTTTCTTCACACCTCGATGTCCATTAAAACTTTATCCCCTTCCTTTGCAAAGAAGTGATGGCATGTGCAACTTTGGATAATCCCTCAATAAACCTTTGGTAGTATCCTGTAAGTCCCATAAAAGATCTTACATCTGTCACATTTCTTGGAGTAGGCCAATTCATAATGGCTTCAATCTTTTTAGGGTCCACAAATATACCCTCCTTAGAGATAATGTGACCCAAGTACTAAATTCTATCTCTATAGAAGTCACACTTGCTCAATTTTGCATACAGCTGATGCTCTCTGAGCAATTTCAATGTCAATCTCAAATGCTCTTCATGTTCTTCCTCATTCTTAGAATAAACAAGAATGTCATCAAGGAAAACAAGAACAAACTTGTCCAAATACCTGCTAAAGACACTATTCATAAGGCACATAAATGTAGCTGGTGCATTTGTGAGACCAAATGGTACCACTACAAACTCATAATGTCCATACCTTGTCCTGAAGGCTGTCTTATGAATGTCTTCATCCTTGATTCTCACCTGATGGTAACTAGACCTCAAGTCAATTTTGGAAAATACCCTTGCTCCCCTCATTTGATCAAAGAGGTCATCAATCTTAGGCAAAGGATATTTATTCTTCACTGTAACCTTGTTCAATTGTCTGTAATCAATACATAACCTGAGTGTACCATCTTTCTTCTTTACAAACAGAACTAGTTCTCCCCAAGGAGACACACTCAGCCAGATATACTTATTTTCCAACAAATCTTGCAGTTGCATCTTCAATTCTAGCATCTCCAGCGTACTCATCCTGTAGGGTGCCTTGGACACTGGTGCTGCTCCCGAAACAAGTTCAATAGTGAAATCAATGTCCCGCTTTGGAGGAAGCCTTGGAATCTCATCAGGAAACACATCCTTGAATTCCTGTAACACCTGATAGTCCTCCAACCTCAGAGTTTCATCGTCTGTTGCCTCCAAAATCTGAGCTGCATAAAACTGAAATCCTTTCCTACAGAACTTCTTTAATTGCATTGCTAAAACCTACCGTACTGAAATCACCTTTGGAATACCTTTCACAACTACTAGGTTCCCTTCTTCATTCATGCATTCGAAAGTCTTATTGTAACAGTCAAGCTTCACCCTGTGAGCTTCTAACCAATCCATTCCAATGAGAACATGATAGGAACCAAGTGGTAGAACATTCAAATCTACGCAAGTGACCAATCCATTCATGACCAATGGACATTTATCTACCACTTCACTAACTTTTCTCTTAGTTCCAGTGGCTAGCTGGACTAACCAAGACTTCCTATGCTTTACTTTCTTAAAAGCACAAATCTCCACTACTCTAGGAGTAATGTAACTGTGCATAGAACCAGGGTCAAGCAAAATAGAAACAGATTGCTCAACAATCTTACCTGCAACTTCAACCACAACCGACTGGTGATCTTCCTGGCGGTCCGCCAGTGCTGCATAAATCCTAGGGACTACCCTTGCTGCTTGGCCCACTGTTTCTGCTTCTTGAATGTTATAAGCCGGTCTTGCACTCTCATTCTTGAGTGGACAAGTTCTACGCATTTGGGGTCCTCCCTATTTCCAACATTGGGGTGGTCCTCTATTCTGTTGTGGATCTTTAGGCTTTTCTCTTGTCACTCCAACTGGCTTACTCGTAGCTTGGGATGGCTGCTTCTGCTGATTCCTGAAGTTATAAGGTTTGAAACCTTTCTTTCTTTGGTCAAACTTCTCATTCTTCTTGTCCTTCCATGCCTTATGGTAATCTGACTTACCTTTGATTTGCTCATAGCAATACTTAGCCTTCCTTATTGCTTTTTAAAGAGTTATAGGCTCATAAAACCCAATTCTATCTTTGTAAGACTGAGGTAATCTGCTCAGAAAACGCTGGATCTTCACCTTTTCATCTCTGATGTACTGGACATACCTCAACAACTCCAAGAATTTATTCGCATACTCTTCCATGGTCTGCTGTCCCAATCTCAGCTCATGGAACTCCTTAATCTTGTCATCATAATACATGTCAGAGAGGTATTTATGCTTGAAGTACTTCTTGAACTGTTTCCACTTAAGTCTCCTTTCACTGATCCTCTTTACTTGCTTGAAGTGTTCCCACCAAATGGATGCCCTTCCATTACGATTGAATATGGAAACTCTTGCCTTCATGTTTCCTGAATAATCATGCACTTGAAAGTACTTCTTTATCCCAAGAAGCCAAGCTTCAGCCTCTTGTCCAGTCTTTACCTCACCATCAAATGTAGGAGGTTTAGCTTTCTTAAATTCATCCCAAGAGTGATCCCTGTGGTGTCTCTTTCTTTTATGAGAAGAAGAACTTGAATCCCTACTGGATTCTTCAGGGTCAGATGACCCACTAGAAGTTCTTCTCCTTCTCCTAGTACTGCTCTTACTACCTTCTGGTCTTGCTGTACCTCATCCAGAGTCTATCTTTCTCTGCAAGTCTGTTAAACTCTGCAACATTGCAGCATTCAGCGGGTGTTGCTCTTCCTGGGATTTAATCAAGCTTCTCATGGTGGCTGCAACATCTGACGGTGTCTCTTGGAATCTCCTTCCATTAGACTCTATGTCATCATTTCCATTATAGACATTTTCTCCCATGGCCTCTCGTGTACACTCATAGGAATCCTGAGCATCATATCCGTCATGGGTTCTCATAACTGAACCACCACTAACTTACCAAAATGCACTACCTGGAATACTTCCCTTGAAGGTGACTATGATTCTGCAAACGTGTTAGTAATACAACTGTTAGATGCATAGCATTGATATAAATCATACTTACTTACCTTCTCTTGGAATAATCATAAAATAACAAATTTGCCCAAACACAAGATTTTCTTCATCAAAGAACGTCTGTCTGAGGGGGACGACGGGGGTCAAGGGGGCTTGCCCCCTTGTGGCAGTTCCCTCATTTCTTTTTTTGTAAATCTATGATTTTTATGCAATCTAGCACATAAGATCACTGCCACTTCCTCCTTTTTAGCCCTGAAAATCCACTGAAAAACCTGCTGAAAATCCCGCTGAAAAACAGTCGAAATTTGCTAAGAAATCCCACTGGAAACCTCAAAATTTCCTTGTGCAGAATCGGGTCTCATTCCAACTAGCATTCCAACATTTCAGCGATCAGCACAACTAACTTCCTCTATTGTTCATCGGTGATCTGTTCGCCTATTTTTCTCCTGTGTGTCAGATCCGTAGTCATCTAGGCTTCTGATCTTTATCGGCGATGCTAGGATATCGACGATCGGATCCACTAAGCACTACCACGTCGGCAATTGAATCCTCTACTCATCGGGTGGCTAGTTCCATGGGCAGCTGCAACGACGGCCAATGATCTCTCTGGGGTTTCTGCAGCCACAATCCTATCTACGGTTAGAACCCCTAGTCACTGCGGCATCAGCGGTCGGAACAACTGTCCATCAGATGGATAGTCCACTAAACAGCCGTAACGACGGGCACATGAACAACTAAATCCTTCCGACTTCATCGGCAGTCCATTTAGCTAATCTTCTTCCAGCGCATCGACGGTCCAAACCACTATCTTTTGCTGATCGTCGATGGTCCCAACACTTAGACAATTTTTTTTTTCAAAAATTTTTCCCCTCTTCTTTCCACGGAACATAACATTTGTCGGTGGTCGAAACCACTTAGTGCTATGTGTCGGCGAACCTGACAACTAAGGTTTTTCGATGGTGGCATATCAGAAATTGGAAGAACTGATCATTACGGCATTGACAGTCGGATACGTTGTCCATCGGATGGATAGTCTCTTAGGTGGCTGCAACGGTGGGCGCACGAACAACTAACTTCCACTAATCCAAACAGCTAACTGTTGTCGATTGCCAATGGCCTTTTTTGGATGGTCCTTCAACTAAAAAGGGTCTGCGTTTCAGCGGCTCTCCAGTGAAACTGCAGCTCCAGCTTCCACTAACCTTCGCCGATGGCTGACGATCACTTAGATAAAATTCCAAGTTATTCCTCCTTCGGGTGATCTTCCGTCTAGCTCTTCGCTACATTGGAGGAGCTTTCCACTTAGTCTTTCGATGGGCCGACTGTTCAAGCACTTAGACAAATTTTTCAATAAAAATTTTCAAGAAATTTTCTATCATCAATTTCTAATCTCTGCTAGGCAGAAGGAAATCCTGCCTCTGTCACTGCATCTTCGTGGTCCATTCAGGCCCATGTTGCAACATGAGCTCTGATACCACACTGTAACGTCCCCGACCCTCCGACCGATGAAGAGGACGCTACCATGGCATTAACCATCCGGGCAACCACCCCATGAACATGTATGTACACAAAATAATGAAACAAAATGCTTTGAACTAGAACATGCATACATGATTATTTATCATATAGCGGAAGAAAACACGTGTTCATACAAGCATTCAACATGTTCATCATATTCATTAAAAAATAAATATAAATACAAAGATGAAATGGTCAAGATTACTTATCTCATAAAGAACTCGTCCCACAACCAGCTACGTCGCTGCAACGTTCCACCCAACCATAGGCTAGCATGCTCCTAAATCTCTCAGCAATGCTGCCACCCCCAAGCTGTGAATGATTCCCCAAGGAATAAGGAACAAGAAGGCTTACACATAGCCAAGGATACACAAAACATAGCCAAGCCAACGCAGTTGGGTTTATCAGGCCATCAACAAGACAGCCAAGCCAACATGGTTAGGTTTATCAGGCCATCAAGGAGCTGGGAAAGGATAAATGCTAAGTTGGTGAGCCCATTACAGAGCTACATTAGAGGAAATTTGGGGTCTAAAATGGGCCTTATAAGAAAACGTGCCAAAATAGGTTTTTGTGAGTTGGAATTCAAGAACCAATAGAATTTCAATAAAATAAGTCAACCATAATGGTTGAATTGACATATTTGTCATAAAAAAAAACTACTTTTTTTGTTCGTATTTTCGACATATCTCATTGTGTTTTTACTCAAATTTCGATCGGGAGAGCTCGTTGGATGTGGAATTTTATTCCGCATCCAACGAGTACCCACACTGCATACTTTTGACAGACCCCGCTACCCCAAAAACAAGAAATACGTGAAAAACGTGATGATGATGTCATCATCACATTTTTTTAGGTATTTCTTGTTTTTGGGGTAGCAGGGTCCATTAAAAGTATGCAGTGTGGGTACTCGTTGGATGCAGAATCAAATTCCGCATCCAACGAGCTCTCCCGATCGAAATTTGAGTAAAAACAGAGGGAGATATGTCGAAAATACGAACACAAAAAGTAGTTTTTTTCTTTCTTCCTCCAAAACTAATCAATATTATTTTATTATTTTAACTATTATTTTATTATTTTCCTTAGGAGGCCCATTTTAGACCCCAAAATTCCTCTAATGGGAACACCTACACCAGAACTAGCCTGAATTCTAAGACACACACACACACCCAACACAAGGAATCGGTCCCTTCTCTACTACACAATCCCTCAGGCCCTGAATTCCCTTCCAGTGCTATTGAGGGGTTGTGGAGAAGAAAGCCAGCCCTCTAGCTCTATCTGTGTGGTTTCCAAACACACCAGGTTTATCAAGAAAACCAAGCCCCCATCCCTGCTCCCAACATAGTCCAAATACCAACCACTGCATACACGCAGTCACACAAGTGATTCACAGCTTGGGCAAGGAAAACAACTCCTGAGTCATTCTTAGACCTATCGTGGCCAAAACGACTCCAAAACAACCTATAGCAGTCCCAAAATGTAAAATAGAAACAACCAGCAACGTGGGGAAACAACAGTCCGTTCTCAACAATGAAGCCACTGGGAAGACAGATACCTCTCTGTGGAGAACGCGAATGACATTCGAAACGACTCCCCCCCTCCTGGCTGCGTGAGATCAACAGGAAAAGAAATCCTCTATGTGAGACACAGGATGTTTTTCCCTACGTGAGAATGAGCGACAATGGAGAATGGCGAGTAGGAAGTGTGGGAGTGTTCACAGCACCGTCGTGGAGAGAGTGGAGAGTCTACATGGAGTGATGGCAGTGGTGGTTTCCTTGCCAATGTGAGGGTCAACCCGCTGGTGAAGTGTACGTGTGGACAAGGGTTGACAGTCCTGCCACACTCCACTCCCTAGCCATAACTGCCTCACCTACTCTGCAGAGCATTAAAATGGTAGTTGGATAAGACAAGGAAAGATGTGAAAATCAAACAAGATTTAACAGTTGACACATGGATTTTCCCCATAGGTTCAAAGTTTAATAATCCCCCCCCCTTATCCTTAGGAAAATCATGCCCTTTTCATCATGGTTGCATTGACATAGCTGGTTGGGGTTCATTTTAATTAAAGTGCATATTTACATGATGCCGAAACTAATATGTGTCATATATCCCAATATACCATCGGCAACGATTTCAATCTCCGAACATAACACAACCAAATCGATGGTGGGGATTTTTCCTTTAGCTCCACACCATGATTAATTACAATATATACATCATGTACATTTAATGCATCGGGGTCAAAACCGGGGTGTTACAGCTCTCCACTTCAAAACACCTACAAAAGTATAAGTAGGTTTTGCATTAGCCAACAAGCTAAGCAAGACTTGTAAAACCCATTGTCGTAGCATATTAATAGGGTTAACAAATACTTAAAAACATAACAAGGCAAGCACATCAACTATAACTGTCGATAAATTAACATGACATTTCTTTACGTATTGACAAAACAAGTAAATTAACTTTAGTATAATGATAATTTGCTTAGATAAAGATTGTCGTAACTAAGTTGTCATGTTCAATGGATAAAGCACTAGCTCAAGTCAATTTTAGGATTAAAGGGTTAGTGTGAAATTTACATTATGTATTTACAGATAGACCTTCATAATTATTACTATTTTTTTTTATTAATTTTGGATTTGTTACATGTGGTATCAAAGCGAGTTTCCAAACACTAGGCCTGAAGATTGGCTCAACTCGCATACAAAACAAGAAATGAAAATAGTGATTATGTTTTAAAATTATTTCTATACATAAATATAAACTATTATTTTGTAGGAAATTGAAGGAGTAGAAGCATCTGCTGAACATGGATCTTGTCATAATAATCCTGATAATATATATGTGGAATTAAATAATCAACCATCTTAATTGCTTCAAGATATAAAAGATATAAGAGATGAATTACAAACTATAAAGGAAGATAACGAAAGAATCTTAAGAGCACATGAAGAACTAAATTAGATATTGCTAGATAAAATACACAAGGGAGGCAAGGATAATAAAAGAGAACATGAAATGGAGTCTGGAACAGTATCATACAAACGTAAAGGTAGAAGTTGAAATTTTCTGATAGTGAAAGTAAATTTTCTTCATGAATTAAAGTAAGGTCGCAGAAAGAAAAGTATTAATATTCTAGTGAAAGTAGTGATAGGGATAATGGTCCTAGAAAGAGGAAATATAAACCCTATGAAGAAATCTCAGGAGAATTTAAAAATATAAAACCCCCTATGTTTAATGGAGAAGTGGAAAATGATGAAGAAGCCAAGGCATGGCTATCAAGTATGAAAAAGTAATTTCAAATTTATAACTACTCAGATAGACAGAAAGCTTGGATGGTTATCTATAACTTAATCGAAAAGGATGACATTTGGTGGAAGGATATAAAAAGAGTTAAAAACCTTAAAGAAAAATATGTAACCTGGAGAACTTTCAAGAAATACTTCAAAAGAATTTTTTTATCTAGACAGTATTATGAAGAAAGAGCTAAAGAGTTTTATGATCTTAAACTAGGACCAATGTCTATGAAGGAACTAAGTAGTAAATTTTTAATTTTATTACGATATGTACCTCATATAATCGACAAAAAGCCTAAGATACGAAGGTTTTTTATTTGTTTGCCTCTTAGTTTCAAGGACAGAATTGAATTTGATAATCCAAAGACCCTCGAAGAGGCAATGAGGAAAGCTAACTTTTGTTATGGACAAAGAAAAAATAAGAAATAAGGAAGACCTAATTGGAAAAATAAAATAACAAGTAATTATGAGTAGAGAAGGAAAGGTTTTAAGCCTAATAAAAGTTTCAGAAATAATTGCATATTTTTTTCTAAGAATAATTATCAAGGAACAAATTTTAAAGGTAAAACACAACAAAATTTTACAACACCAAAAAGCAAAGACATGCCTAATAATTATGTTAAAAATAACGAACAAAGAGAACCTATGAAAAGCAGAGAATGTCTGGGACCTCATTATGCAAAGGACTGTCCGAACAAAATGAGGAATTTCAGCAATGGGCATATAATTCAAGATGAAGAAACTATTGGTGACGTAGCAAATGAAATGCCCAGAATTAATGCAGCCTTGGATAATTTATAGGTTGATCACCAAACATCCATGGTGGAAATAGAAGGTATGATACAGAACAAGCCTATTTCTATTTTGATAGACCCAGGTGCTAGTTTAAGCTATGTGTCACCTAGTTTAGCCGTGGCATCCCCAAAAATTCACAAAAATTTTAAAAATTTCTATGTGATAATAAATGCTAACTCATAGCGATAACGCTAGTTTAATGATTAACTTTTAGTCTAGTTAACATATAGTTTATAAAGACTAAACATAAAATGAAAAAATTAGTTATGAATACTTCTTGGTTAACTGTAACTAAAAGCTACAAAATTAATCTTACTAACTTGTAAGTCACATGCCACTAACCTTATTCAATCTATTATTTATTTTTAGTCTTGAATAAAACTGTGTATCAAAAGTTAACGAGTTAAATATTGTTGAATTTAGATCATTGGTTTGTTTGTAAGAATGTGTATGTTTCTGATGGTTGTTTTTCTTTTCTTACTGAAGGGGGCTTTAGGTTAGCCCAAGGCTTAGTTATATTTTCTCAAAGCTAACGCAAATCCGATGCTTATACATGACTTACAAGTAAAAATTTACTTCCAGGTTTACGATGTAAGAAAGATAAGGCTTTGAAGACTTAATAAGTAAGTTAGGAAAAGTCCTTAATCTCTATTTATGTTTAGATTATCGAAATGTAAAATAAATTCCTAGGCCTATAGCAAGAACTATTCTACCTAGGTAATAATTTAGAGTTGATAGAGTAATTATTTGCTTTTAAACAAATAAGTTACATGATTAATGGTATGTGATTATTCAACATATTTTTAGTTGTTTTTGGTACTAGAAGCCCTAATACCTTTCAAAAATTTTTGTAACTATGGATTCTATCCTAATTAACCCTAAATCTTACTGAAGCATAACAGATTAACATCATTAAAATGATAGCTAGAAATCAACTTACAAAATCAATGAAACTATCCTAGGCATAAAACCAATGCATACAATAATAACTAAACCTAGCTAGAACTTGATAATGCATATATATATATATATATACTATAATCTAGCTCAAAACCTCCACATACAAAAAGACTTGTTTAAATTTAAACCAAAGTAATGGTATTACTTTGTATATACCTCCACATACAAAAAGACTTGTTTAAATTTAAACCAAAGTAATGGTATTACTTTGTATATAATGTAGGGTTAAATCATGCAGGTTCAAAACTATAACAAAAAGTAAAATATTTTGACAATAGTGGATTCCACGTGGCGGATACTCATTTGAAGAAGGGTTTTGGTGATAAACCCTAGGTATAAACATTCATGTTTCACCCTAAACTCATTTTTTTTCAATAGTTGAATGTTGGGAAGGAGATATGAGCCAACAGGCCCTTGGCCTTCTCGGCTCTATACATAAATTAACGTTCTTGTTTTTTTCCCTAGCGTTATCAAGGTAGTGTTCTGGTTCTTTTCCGTTAATGATCCCTTCAATCTCAATCGAGGCATTAGCAGGCTCACTGCTCTGGTTCTTTGACATGTTTGTTTCCTCAGACTCAGTCATGGCATTAGCAGACTCAACATTTTAGTTGGTAAGTCATAACGAAAAAATTCCTCCAAGCATTTTTTATTTCCCTATTTATTATTATCTATACTCAACTATTTAATAACAATTCAAATGTTGTAGTTTGTAGGTGAAAATCTCGACAATGCACAGTCAAAAGGCGTTTTCTCTGAAGCTGAAGGGTTTGAGCTCTATAGGCTCGGTAAGCCTCGGTCCCAACCTGGGCACCCTTCGTTGACTGTGTTTTGCGGTGATACTGAAGGTTCTTGTGGAAGCTTGTTATTTTTTTGGGTTTAGTTATGGAGGTCATGAGACCATCCTTGGTGATAACCCATTAGGGTTTCACAGTGGGCTACGACTCTTGTAATGTCGATTTAGGGAATGAAATGTTACTATTCGAAGGTTTTTAAATTTTGTTTTGTTAATACTATAATTACTTTGTTTGAAAGCTTACTCGACCTATTTGCTGAGCCACTACGACTCTTTCGTGGATACGAATTAGTTAATGCATTTTTGGTTTTTAAGAGTTGAACCAAATGGTAATTGTATTGGTTAATATTTTTGATAAATTGAAGATTCCGTTCAAAATTATTTTTGTTTCTAAGAGGCCAGGATTATGGATGTAATGTAAATGTCTGGGTAGCATTTGTTTTTATTTTTGTAGTTTCGGTTGTGCAGTGTAATAAGCTTGGTAAAGAGTTGTTTTGCTAAGACAACAATTTTACAGTGAATTAATCCACGGCTGCAAATATGGTTAAGGCCATTGGCACTTTCAGTTGTTTGAAATTCTTATTATGCAAAGATGCTATAAACATTAACCTAGGGTTGGGTTTTTATTAAACAATTTTGTTGTTTAGGATGAGAGGTTAATTTCAGATTTAGGATTTTTGTATAAGCAATTGTTAAATTATGATAGTTTTATTTTTAAACATGGAGAAGCTGGAATCTATCATGTTCCTTAAATAGGTTCTATAAATGGTTATGAAGATTTATTTTTAAGAGTAGGTTTAGAAGAACAGTTCACCATTAATAATGTTGGATTTATACTGATTATTTTATAGATTGGTTTACTAAGTTCAATATTCCTGCATTGTATTATGAAAAGAGTAATATATTTATAATTTAGGTTTGATAGTACTAGAATAATGAATGATTGTTCTATACTAGGTTTAAATAATTAGATGGTAATACAGTAATTGTTAATGTACCATATAAAGCTTTACTATAATAGACTTATTCTATTGATTGTTCATCCCGAACTTACTATGTTAGATGTTTAAAGGAAACAGTTTGAGGTTTAGTTGTGCATTAATTATTATGTTATAACTAGAGTAACATTGGTTATATTTTAGGTTTTATAGTATCTAAATAATGACTGGTTTATTTCTTTACTAAATGTAAATAATTAGGTTATAATATTGTTATTATTAATGTATTATACTTCACATGGTTTAATGACTGTGTGATAAAATTTTACTATAATAGATTATATGTAATAAGTTATCAAAGGTTTTTTATGAAAGAATAAGTTCTAGAAATGAGTTATTATGATACAAAGCTAAAATAATAGTAAAAGCTTGCAATGTCAAGGCAGATTCAATTCATTTTATTCATGTATAATCATTCCTATCTACAGTTTAACAATCCTTCTGTACTAGAGTACTTGATCGTAAGATGAGTGGAAAAATGTGGAAAGGAATTTTACTAATTAACCAATCATTTCTAATTCTAGGCTCACCTATTCTGTTAAACATATACAAGTAAAATTTATTGAATAAAATGCAAACTTAACCAGTATATTTGCAGATGCAAAGTATCTAAGTAATAATAGTAAAACTAATCATGACTACTTTCATTCTATTAATTTGCTTGCATAAAGATAAATAATGTAACACAATGGAACCTAGTAATTTGTAGAAGAGACAAACAACCCAAGGAGCCCGTTCAATCCAACCTTTTTCTAAAGATAGCTCAAATGCTTGTCTTAGGACCCTTGAGCCTATCCACTTATCCACCAAGATGAAAGCACTGTGTGAAGAAATGGGATTAAATACCCCTGCAACTCAACATAAATACTTAACAACAGTACTTATGTCCTCAGCAGTAAAGAACTCGGCTATCAAGCTACACTAGTTCTAAATGCAGTCTTAACACTCAAACCACTTCTAACTTTCCCCTCATTGAATCTATTGTGCTCCTTTCTCAACTTCAGAAATTTCATAAGGTAATGATTGAACAGCCTCTTGCTGAATTCGATGGATAGATATATGCATGCCTAGGTATCTTGGTCAGTTTTTTTAATTAATGAGCCAACTGCTCTGTTCCACTTTCTTGGGGAACATTACCACAAAATTAGGGAAGTTGCCCCCTGCAACAGCTAGCAGTGATTGAGGATGCTGCCATGTGTCAGTTTTCTCTCACCCCAATGTATTCCTCCTAGTGGGTCAGTGGACACTCATTCAATAGCCTCCTTAGGCTATTTATCTCATCTTTTATTTATTAAATAATAAAATATTCAACATAATTAATTTCAGTCATCCTTGACCCCACTTGGTCAATAGTCATAAAATTTACAATAAAAGTAAAATATAATGTTTTCTTAAACATAAAATGTTATTGAAATTGGGGCATGTGACATACACCCCTCGTTTAAGTCCAACATCATCCTTGATGTTGCTTTATTCATCATCCTCAGAGCTTCCCTAGAATAGAATTGGATATGCTTCCTACATATGACTCTCCAATTCCCAGGTTGTTTCTTCTGGACTAAGGTGCTTCCATTGCACCTTCACCTGTCTAATGGTGCGATTCTGAAGCAAGGTCTCCCTCTTGTCGAGGATATCGTCCGGTTCCACCAGAAAAATCCTTCGGGATCCACCTACACATCATTCCAATTGATCACATGAGTATCATTATGTACATATCTTTTTAAAATAGAAATATGAAAAACATTATGAACTTTAAGATTCAGTGGTAAGGCGGCCAATTGGTATGCCACCGGTCCAACTCTGAACAATATTTCGAAAGGCCCACAATACCTAGGTGCTAGCTTATCACAACTCCCTAATTTTAAGGAACCCTTTTTAGCTTTTACCTTAATGAAATCATGTTCTCCCACCTAGAACTCTTTCTAAGTTCGTTTAAGATCTGCTCGACTCTTATGTCTGTCTTGTGCAACCTTTAAATTACCTTGTACCTACTTCATGGTTAATTCCATTTCCTTTAATAACTCAGGTCCTAGTATTAACGTGTCAACGGGGTTACTCCGTGAGATGGGAGTATTCCATTTTCTTCTATACAAAATTTCAAATGGGATGAATTTTGCTGAATTTTGGTAGTGGTTGTTGTATGCAAACTCAACCAAGTGTAAGTAGTCTTCCCATTTACTTGGTTGTTCTCTAACGTACATCCTTGACATATCTTCCAATATCTGATTTACCCTTTCTGTCTGCCCATCCATTTGCAGATGAAAATATGTACCGAAATGTAAAGTAGTATCTAGACCTTTAAATAAAGATTTCCAGAAGTTTCCCGTGAATTTAGAGTCCTTTCCATAAATTACAACTTTTGGAATCCCATGCAAATGAAAAATTTGTTTCATAAATATTTCAGCAATGTTAGCAGCTTTATGAGTGGTCTTTACTGGTATAAAATGGGCTTCCTTGCTGAGTTTGTCAACAACTACCATTATTGAATCATTTCGGTTCTGATTTGTAGGCAAACCTGTAATGAAATCAATGCTGATTATTTCTCATTTCCAACTAGGGATTGGTAACGACTGTAATAAATAGGATGGATGCTGATGTTCAGTCTTAACCTATTGACACTCAAAACATCTAGCAATATAGTCTGCCAGCTCATTCTTCATATTCGGCTGGAAGTAATCTTTTCGTAACATAGTGATTGTCTTTTGATAGCCAGGGTGTCCTGAATAAGGACTTTTATGTATTTCATTCAAATTTAGCAACTTAAATTTAGGTACGTTAGGTATATACAGTCTATTTTTATAAAGTATTAACCCCTTTTAATTTAGAATATAACCTCTTTTTAAACCTTTAGTTACATTTTCTGCCACTTTAGCTTGCAATTTTTGGTAATTTTCATCCAATTTTACTCCTTCGAGCCGTTCTTCTAAATCTGTTTTGTAAGTGTTGATTGCTGCCATAAAATTTAATATTACATTTCTTCTCAAGGAATCATCTACTTTATTTTCCTTCCCCTTGATATGTTGGATCTCAAAATCATAATTGCTAAGGAAATCTAGCCACCTAGCTTGCCTTACGTTTAAATTTGGTTGATCCAACAGATACTTTAAACCCTTATTATATGTTATTAAGATAAATTTTATTCTAATCAAGCGATGGCACCACATATTTAATGCATGTATCATGACAGCCAATTCTAGATCGTAAGTAGCATAATTTTTCTCGTGAATTTTAAGTTTCTTGGACTCATACACTATTACATGTCCTTCTTGAGTTAAGACTCCACCAAGGCCATCGTTGCATGCATCAGTGCATACAACAAAATCCTTGTTAGGATCCATAATTCTTAAAATGGGTGTAGTAGTTAACAATTCTTTTAATTTCTTAAAACTCTCTTCACATTTTTGATCCCATATTACAAATTTCTTCCCCTTCCTCTGTAAAGAAGTTATGGGATTCACGATCCTTGAGAAACCCTCAATGAACCTTCGATAATACCCAATATTCCCCATGAATGACCATACACCAGTCACATATTTTGGGACCGACCATTTGTTTATTGCTTTTATCTTATCTGGGTCAATTTAGATCCCATCTTTAGTTATTACGTGACCCAAGTATTGTATTTTATCTTTGAAGAAGTCGCATTTACTAAACTTGGCATACAGTTGATGTTCCCTTAATACTTGTAAAATGGTTTTTAAATGTTCTTCATGCTCTTCTTTAGTATTAGAATAGATTAGAATATCATCAACAAAAACTACTAAAAACTTATCTAGATATTTATGTAATATGTTGTTCATTAAACACATGAAGACTGTCAGGTAATTAGTTAGCCCAAATGGCATGACAACAAACTCATAGTGACCATATCGGCTCCTAAAAGTCGTCTTGAAAATATCCTCATCCTTAATCTGGACTTGATGATAACTGGAGTTAAGTCAATTTTTGAAAATATTATTGCTCCGCGTAACTGATCAAACAGATCATCTATGCGGAGCAATGGGTATCTATTTTTAATTGTCATCTTATTAAGCTGATGGTAGTCAATGCATAAGCACAAAGTACCGTCCTTCTTTTTAACAAAAATGACCGGTGCTCCCCAAAGAGACACCCTTGGTCTTATATACTTTTTATCTATCAATTCTTTTCATTTTGATTTTAGTTCATTAAGCTCCAGGATGTTCATCCAGTAAGGATATTTTGAGTTAGGCACCACACCGGGTACTACTCAATAGTGAAATCCAACTCCCTTTTTGGAGGCAATCCCAGAGTTTCCTCTGAAATACATCTGAATAACCTCTCAGAATTGGTATATCTTCTAATTTTAGTTTTTCTTCTTTATTAATGTGTTCTTCATTTTTCACAATTACAGCAAAAGCTTTACATCCCTTCCAAACAACCCTTTTTAGTTATAAGGCAGAAATCTGTCTGATTGTTGTTTTCCTAGGCATTCCTTTTACTGTTATCGTTTCTCATTCATTATTTAAATAGGTAAATTTTTTATCAAAACAGTTTAATACTACTCGATGTTGTTCCAACCAATCCATTCCAATTAATACATCATAGGAGCCTAACAAAAGTAGATTCAGCTTTACAAAAGTTTCAAACTAATTCATCATTAATGTACAAACTTTCACAAAATCAATTACTTTCATTTTTTCTCCTGTAGCTAATTAGCCATGACTTTGCGAATTTCTCTACTGGTAGTTTAATTTTCTCTACTAAAATAGGGGAGACATAAATCAAGCTATGCCATGGGTAAATTAAAATAGAAATAGGTTTATGGTTCAACATACCTTCTACTTCCACCATGGAATTATGATATTCATCCTATCTGTTTTCCATAGTTGCATTGATTCTGACTATCCCTCTCACTAAATCACCAACCATTGCATCTTCCTGCAAAACATGAATGTTGTTGACGATATTCTTCCTGTTAGGAGAGATTGATGCATAATGAGGTCCTTGACATTGTCAAGATTTTATCAGTTCCTTACATTCGTTATTTTTAACATAGTTACTGTGATTATTTGTCAATTCTTTATTTGTTGTGACAGTAGGGTTTTGTTGTGGGTTACCTTTTGAATTACTTCTTTGAAATTTTTTGTTAGGAAGATTGCGTGAGTTATTATGCCCAAAATTCTGATTAGGTGTGAAATTTTTCTTCCTTGATTCAAAATTATTATTAGGCCTTTTTGTTTTCCAGTTTGGCATGTTCTCCCTTTTCCGGTTTTTGTCATAGCAGAAATCTGCTTTTTGAATGGCTTCTTCAAGGGTCTTGGGATTATCATATTCAATTATGTCCTTTATATAAAAAGGTAAACAGGTCAGAAACCACTGTACCTTAGGTTTTTCATCAACAATATAAGGCACATATCGCAGTAATCTTAGAAATTTACTATTTAACTCTTTCATGCTCATTGTTCCCAACCTTAAGTCATAAAATTCTTTAACTCAATCCTCGTAATATTGCTTCGACAAAAAATTCTTCTTAAAGTAATTTTTAAAAGTGCTCTAGTTTATATTCTTCTCTTTTATGCCCCTAAGTCATTTTATGTCTTGCCACCAAATGTCGGCTTTTCCAGTTAAGTTATATATTGACATTCTCACTTTTAACTAATTTGAATAATTATATATCTGAAAGTACTTTTTCATTCCGGACAACCATGCTTCGGCTTCCTCTCCTTTTTCTGTTTCGCCATTAAAAGTTGGTGGTTTAATCTTTTTGAAATCCCCATAAATCTCTTCATATGGTTTGTACTTCTTCTTTCTAGAGCGGTAATTACTCTCACTACTGTCACTAGAATACTGGTGTTTCTTTCTGTACGAGTTACCGTTAATTTTAGAAGAAGAATTGCTTTCAAATTTACAGTATTTTGACCTTTTACCCTTATGTTGATTGGACATAGTGTCAGATTCTATCTGTTTATCCTTTTCTTCATTATAAAACCTTTCTATCAGTATTTGATTTAGCTCCTCCTGAGCCTTTAGGATTCTCTCATTTTCTTTTTTAACAGTCTCCATTTCAATTTCTAAATCCTTAACTTTTTGCAGTAATTTAGATGAATTATTAGTTATATATTCTTTAGCAGGTTCTTTTCCATAATTATTTTGTTTATTTAACGGGAATATCTCTTCAGCATACTCTTAGAGTTCTTCCATACCTGCAAATCAAATTCAGAAAATATTATGGTACAACAACATTTAAAATCATAAATCACTATCCATATTTTTTTTTTTGTTTACGTGTGATGAGCCACTTCAGGTCTAGTGTCTGAACGTGTGCTATGATACCATATGTGACATCCCCAAAAATTCACAAAAATTTAAAATTTTTCTATGTGATAATAAATGCTAACTCATAGCCAGAACGCTAGTTTAATGATGAACTTTTAGTCTAGTTAACAGATAGATTATAAAGACTAAACATAAAATGAAAAACTTAGTTATTAATACTTCTTGGTTAACTGTAACTAAAAGCTACATAATTATACTTACTAACTTGTAAGTCACCTGCCACTAACCTTATTCAATCTATTATTGGTTTTCAGTCTTGAATAAAATTGTTTATCAAAACTTAACGAGTTAAATATTGTTGAATTCAGATCATTGGTTTGTTTGTAAGGATGTGTATGTTTTTTATGGTTGTTTTTATTTTCTTACCGAAGGGGGCTTGAAGTTAGCCCGAGGCTTACTTATATTTTCTCAAAGCTAACGCAGATCTGATGCTTGTACAGGAATTACAAGTAAAAATTTACTTCCAGGTTTAAGATGTAAGAAAAATAAGTCTCTGAAGACTTAACGAGTAAGTTAGGAAAAGTCCTTAATATCTATTTATGGTTAGATTATCGAAATGTAAAATAAATTCCTAGGCCTATAGCAAGAACTATTCTACCTAGGTAATAATTTAGAGTTGATAGAGTAATTATTTTCTTTTAAACAAATAAGTTACATGATTAATGGTATGTGATTATTCAACATGTTTTTAGTTGTTTTTGGTACTAGAAGCCCTTATACCTTCCAAAATGTTTTGTATCTATGGATTCTATCCAAATTAACCCTAAATCTTACCTAAGCATAACAGATTAACATAATTAAAATGATAGCTAGAAATCAACTTACAAAATCAATGAAACTATCCTAGGCATAAAACCAATGCATACAATAATAACTAAACCTAGCTAGAACTTGACAATGCACACACACACACACACCCACACACCCACACACACACACACACATATACTATAATCTAGCTCAAAACCTCCACATACAAAAAGGCTTGTTTAAATTTAAACCAAATTAATTGTATTACTTTGTATATAATGCAAGGTTAAATCGTGCAGGTTCAAAACTATAACAAAAGGTAAAATATTTTGAAAATAGTGGATTCCACATGGTGGATACTCGTTTGAAGAAAGGTTTGGGTGACAAAACCTAGGTATAAACGTTCATGTTTCACCCTAAACACATTATGTTTTCAAGAGTTGAATGTTGGGATGGAGATATGAGCCAACATGCCCTTGTCCTTCTCGAGTCTATAAATAAATTAACGTTCTTGTTTTTTTCCGCGGCATTAGCAAGTTAGTGTTATGGTTCTTCTCCATTATTGTTCCCTTCAATATTGGCTGAGGCATTAGTAGGCTCACTGCTATGGTTCTTTTCCATATTTGTTTCCTTAGACTTGGTCATGGCGTTAGCAGACTCAATGTTTTAGCTGGGAAGTCATAACGGAAAAATTCCTCAAAGCATTTTTTTATTTCCTTATTTACTATTATCTATACTTATCTATTTACTAACAGTTCAAATGTTTTGGTTTGTAGGTGAAAACCTCGACAATGCATAGTCGAATGTGAAGGTGTTTGCTCTGAAGCTGGAGGGTTTGAGCTCGATAGGCTCGGTAAGTGTCAGTCCCAACTTGGGTACCCTTCTTTGACTGTGTTTTACGGTGATATTGAAGGTTCTTGTAGAAGCTTGTTGTTTTGTTTGGTTTAGTTATGGAGGCCATGAGGCCATCCTTGGTGATAACCCTTAGGGTTTTAGAGTGGGCTACAACTCTTGTAATGTCGATTTAGGGAATGAAATGTTACTATTCCAGGGTTTTTAAAATTTGTTTTCTTAATACTGTAATTACTTTGTTTGAAAGCTTACTCGACATATTTTCTTGGCCACTGTGACTCTTTCGTGGATATGAATATGTTAATGCATTTTGGGTTTTTAAGAGTTGAACCAAATGGTAACTGTGTTGGTTAATAGTTTTTATATATTGAAGATTATGTTTAAAATTCTTTTTGTTTCTAAGATTCCAGACTTATGGCCATAATGTAAATGTCTGGTTAGCATTTGTTTTTATTTTTGTAGTTTTGGTTGTGCAGTGTAATAAGCTTGGTAAAGAGTTGTTTTGCTAAGACGACAATCTGATGGTGAATTAATCCATGACTGTGAATTTGGTTAAGGTCATAGGAACTTTCAGTTGTTTGAAATTCTTATTATGCAAAGATGCCATAAATATTAACCTAGGTTTGGGTTTTTATTAAACAATTTTGTTGTTTAGGATGAAAGGTTAATTTCTGATTTACGATTTTTGTATAAGAAATTGTTAAATTATGATAGTTTTATTTTTAAACATGGACAAGCTGGAATCTATCCTTTTCCTTAAATAGGTTCTATAAATGGTTATGAATATTTATTTTTAAGAGTAGGTTTAGAAGAACAATTCAACATTAATATTAATGGATTTATACTGATTATTTTGTAGATTGGTTTACTAAGTTTAATATTCCTACACTGTATTATGAAAAGAGTAATATATTTATAATTTAGGTTTTATAGTGCTAGAATAATGAATGATTATTTTGTACTAAGTTTAATTAATTAGATGGTAATATAGTAATTGTTAATGTACTATCTAAAGCTTTACTATAATACACTCAGTCTATTGACTGTTCATCCTGAATTTACTATGTTAGATGTTTAAAGGAAACAAATTGAGTTTTACTTGTGCATTAATTATTATGTTATAACTAGAGTAACATTTGTTATATTTTAGGTTTTATAGTATTAAAATAATGATTGGTTTATTTCTTTACTAAATGTAAATAATTAGGTTATAATACTGTAATTATTAATGTATTATACTTCACACGGTTTAATGACCGTGTGATAAAAGTTTACTATAATAGATTCTATGTAATAAGTTCTCGGAGGTTTTATATGAAAGAGTAAGTTCTAGAAATGAGTTATTATGATACATATCTAAAATAACAGTAAAAGATTCCAATGTTAAAGAATATTCAATTCATTTTATTTATGTATAATCATTCCTATCTACAACTTAACAATCATTCTGTACTAGAGTACTTCATTGTAAGATGAGTGGAAAAATGCAAAAAGGAATTTTACTAATTAAAATATAATTTCTAATTCTAGGCTCACCTATTATGTTAAACATATACAAGTAAACTTTCCTGAATAAAATGAAAACTTAAATAGTCTATTTGCAGATGCAAAGTATCTAAGTAATAATAGTAAAACTAATCATGACTACTTTCATTTCAGCAATTTGCTTGCATAAATATAAATAAGATAACACAATGGAACCTGGTAATTTGTAGAAGAGACAAACAACCCAAGGAGCCCATTCCACCCAACCTTTTCCTAAAGAAAAATAAAATGCTTGTCTTAGGACCCCCGAGCCTATCCAATGATCCACCAAGATGAAAACATTGTGTGAAGAAATGGGATTAAATACCCCTGCAACTCAACAAAAGTACTTATGTCCTCAGCAGTAAAGAAATCAGCTATCAAGTTGCACTAGTTTTGAATGCAGTCTTAACACTCAAACCACTTCTAACTTCCCCCTCATTGAATCTCTTGAGCTCCTTTCTCAACTTCAGAAATTTTACAAGGTAATGATTAAACAACCTCTTGTTGAAGTCGATGGATAGATATATGCATGCCTAGGTATTTTGGTCATTTTTTTCAATTAATGAGCCACCTACTCTATTCCACTTTCTTGGGAAACATGACCACAAAATTAGGGAACTTTCCCCTTGCAACAACTAGTAGTGATTGAGGATGCTCCCATGTGTCAATTTTCTCTCACCCAAGTTTACTCCTCCTAGTGGATTGATGGACACTCATTCAACAACCTCCTTAGGCTATTTGTCTCATCTTTTATTTATTAAATAATTAAATATTCAACATAATTAATTTCAGTCATCCTTGACCCCACTTGGTCATTAGCCATAAAATTTACAATAAAAGTAAAATATAATGTTTTCTTAAACATAAAATGTTATTGAAATTGAGGTACGTGACAATAGCAAAAAGATGCAATTTACATTTGAAAAAGTTTGAAAAGTCTTGGTTGGTTCAGTTAGCTACAGGAACCAAAAGAAAGGTAGTAAACTTTGTTGAAAATTATGAAATTTTTATGAGTCAATTCAAAAATCAAGTGAAATTAAATGTACTACCGCTAGGGTCTTATGATGTTTTAGTAGGTATGGACTGGCTGGAAAAACATGAAGTAGTTTTAAATTGTTTTTAGAAAATATTCACATGCTTAGATGATAAAGGAGAAAGAGTTACACTCAAATGGATACCTAGAAAAGTTTCTATTAGACAAATTTCAACATTACAAATGAAAAGGGTTGTACGGAAAGGTTGTAAATTTTTTGTTGTACATGTAATGAATGACGAACTCATAAATAAATAAGATAAGTTAAAATTCGATGATATTCCAATCTTAAAAGAACTCTCAGATGTTTTGACAAAAGAGATTCCAGTATTACCTCCAAAAAGAGAATTAGATTTTACTATTGAATTAGTACTAGGAGTTGTACCTAATTCAAAGGATCCTTATCAGATGAACATATTATAAATTCATGAATTAAAACTACAACTACAAGATCTGATAGATAAGAATTATATAAGACCAAGTGTATCTCCTTGGGAAGTGTTATAGCTTGTTTTTGTTTTCTATTTTTGAACCATATGCTTGTCTTAAAACATGATTTTTCTTATTGCTTTAAAATTTTGAGCTTGTTTATTTTAAAGTATTTTGATAGTAGGCTTATGTTTATAATTGATTTTATAAGTTTCTTTTTAATTTTGCTTTACTTACTAGATTTCATAGTTTTTATGGGCTTATAGGATGTATATATTTCTTAAAAGTTCTAAAGAAATATCATAAGGTCTTATCAAAGGTTAATTACCAAAATTCAACACATTGTTTTGAGTTTTGGTTAAAAAATCATTAAACAGATATTCTTGTAGCGCAAAGACATAAAATATGAACAAGGGCGCTATAAGAAAATCGTGACTTTTGAAAAAATCGTATCTTTGCTTATGAATTTCAAAATTTGCACATGAGAGGAGTTTTTCGCACTTGTAAAGGAGATTGATACGTGTTTAGGCCTTACTAATCATTTTGACAAGTGTTTTGAGTTCATGAAAGAATCATTCAGGCGAGTTACAGTTGTACAAAAGGTGGAAGATGTAGATACTTTAAACAACAATGATGGTGCATAATGGGGGTAATTCGTTGTCAATTACAAATTTACTGAATGTATGAAATATCACAAAGACCATATTGACACCTGGAAGTTCGTGGTTGGAAGATGAAGATGGTCATATATTTAGGGTTTGCAGGGTAATCGATTGGCGCAATCGTGGCAGCTGAAGACAGAGAAACAAAGGTTAGGGGACACCTGGGAAGACAAGATACCAAATTTTTAGCAAGCAAAAATATTATCACAACAGGTATGCAACCGATTGCTGACATCATCCTTGAATTTGGGTTTGTAATGACAGAAGAGTAGTGATGGCTGTTAATTAAGAATTACATCAGGCTCAGAAGCTCGATTTCTTGCTCAATTATTAATCTTTGTTGTCAGTAAAAATTGTCCCAAAATTTTTATCAGTCTTGAGGAAAAGTTTATATCTAAGGTTTTCAATCTGCTGAATTTCTGATTTACTATCGAGACTTCATACTTTCAAAGTAGTTTGAACCATTTTCTGAAGGAAAAACAATTAAGGTTTATTACCCAGAATGAAGAGAAGTGGGAATATGAATAGGGCTGAGCCTTCAGACATGTCTTGGGCTAAAAATTTCCTTGAATGTGCACAGTTGTTTTTAGAAGCAGGCTAGTTGCAATATTTTTGGAAAATTGATGTCATCATACAGAGGTTTCTTATGAATTTGCTCAGAGTTTAGAGAAAGACATGGTCTCATTTAATACCCTAAAATTTGAATTGACTAGAGAATTAATAGCAGAGCCTACAGGAATTGCTGATGAAGGTGAGTTTTGGTTCAAGAAGGTGCCTTTTGTTTTTAATTCAGAGAATTACCTGCTGTCCAATGTAGTTGCAGATTGGGGTAAAGGGGTACATATACATAATTTTAAACCGAAATGGAGAGAGCCAATCAAGATCTTGCAGAATTATGTAACCTGTGAAGGAAGATATGCCTCTGTGTTGAAATACCACATCAGGTTTTTACAACACTTAAGTCAGGAATCAAGGATGAATCTCCCTTTATTTTTCCATAAAATTTTGCAGAATATGTCTACTAGAATAAGGGAGCATCAGGATCATACTAAGTAGTCCATTTTCCATCATGGTTTGATAAAATTGATTATCAGTACTGTGCTCCAGAAGAAAGGAAAGACTTGGGACTATTTTCTGTTTTGGTCTGAATTTCAAAGCAAAAAGAAGGATTAGTTAAAGAGAAGACAGGTGAAAAAATCCCATAACTTAGTTAAAAGGTTGAAAAGGGAAGTCATATTCGAAGTGGAAGAAGAGACTGTACAAGAAAATTCTTATACGTAGAGGGTTGAAAATCTTGAAGTGAACAGCAAAAGAAAACTAATGAAGATGAAAAGAAAACTGATGAAAATGAATTGTTGAAAGTTCAAAGACAGAATTTAGTTCATGCAGAAAATACCCTTAATGAAGATGCAAACTAGGGAGTAGATGAAGGCCTATTAGAACAAGAATAGATCCATACAGAAGTACGTGAAGAAATAAATGAAATCCCGGTGATTGATAAAACAAGGGTTGACAATGCACAGAGTTCACAAGAAGGGTTTAAAGAAAAGCTAGTTTTACAAGGAGTCAAAAGAAAGGTGGTTCAGCTTGCAGCTATTAAGCATCAAGGTAAAACCTTGAGCATGTTGGGAGAAATAGGAGTAGGCTGGAGACCTAAAACCAGACCTAAGAATAAATTGAGGTTGAACATGAAAAATCTTGTAAATCCTAAGCTAGCTCAGGAGAAAATCACAATAGTAGAAGACTCTTCTTCCCAAGAAGATTTAGAAGAGGATGAAAGCCTAAATGATAGAAAGGTCAAAGGTAAGAAACATGTTTATTTGAAGGTTAATTCAGCCTCAACAGAGATTAAAATCTTAGAGCAGTTAGAAGATGTTCAAAGAAAAGCAAATCTTAGCCATCAACAAGATGATTTATGAAACAACAGTCAGTGATGCCAACATTATGTGCAGATGAGGAAAAGATTGCAGAGCCATTAACTCAGTGCAATTTTGAAGGTGATGAATCTCCAAGGGTTCCTATAACAATGACAAAACAACAACAAGAGGATGAGGAGGAGATTTTTAAAAAATTGAAAATCCCTTGGATGCTAGAAGGACTGTCTTCAGATTTAGAAGGAAAATGTATAGATTTTGAGAATGAAAACCTTCAAAGAAGGATCAAGCAGTACAAGTATCAAATAGAATTTCTGCATGAAACAAATGAAGGATTAGTAGTGGCCAAAATAAGATTAAGAGAAGATCTAGAGGAGATTAATAGCCATTACCAAGAAGTAATTGTAGTTTCCAAGGAAGCACTGAAGAGGAAAAGGCAGACACAAATTTTATGTGCAAAGCTGAAGCAATCTGTCCAAGAAGTAACTCAAGAAAATCATGAATTGTCAAAAAGAGTCGAAGACCTACAAGCTAAGTAGTAGAGAACCAGAAGGAAGACTCAAGCTTTGGAGGGGATAGCCCTTTTGGCAGAAGCTGCCAAAGATTTATAAAAGGCTTTTAGTAACAGGAATATTTTAGTTAATTTTTGTTAAGATATTAGTTAATTTTGGAAAACTTTTACTTTGTTAGTGGTCGATAGTATGACCTAGAAGGTAGTTAGGGAGTTAGGTAACTAGTTTTTTGAATGTAACTAAGATAAAAGCAATACAGTAGAATGAAAGAGGGTTCGAATTTTTGTACAAGGGGAGACTTTGAAGCTACTGTAATACATAGCTAAGTTCAGGAACTCTTATGTATTTTGAATTACTGATTATGATATATATGCAAACTATAAGCCCATTTTATCTTATCTACTGGTTTCATTTCTTATTGGTGTGATCACTCAGTTAACACATTCATTGCTTGTTTAAGGTTATTTCTCATGAAGTGCTTGTGAACTGTGGATGGAACTTAGTATTGTGCTTATGTTGTTCTAGTTTATGTTTCATATATTATACATCTCATTCTTTCATTGTTGCATGATTTAGTGTTTGTATTAGCCTTATGATTTTTTACCCTCTTGTTAACGAATTGCAAAACCAAAACCCTAAAAACTTGTTTTACTTAGTTTTATTTTGTGAGATTGTGTTGGCTTTTTCTTTAGTAGTCTGAGAACAATTTCTGGCACTAACATATTTAGTGCCGTTGCTGGGGACAAAGCTGAAGCATACTTTCCCTAGGTTATTCATCATTCAACTGGTTTTGAGAGGTTGACAAAACCATCAAATATTTAAGAATACATTTCACCAAACAGTTCATAGTGGCTACTAAGGGAGTTGGGACAAGAAGTAGACCCAGTTCACCATTACACCTGGGTGTCTCAGACCCAGAGAAAATATTGAAAGAAGCTAGGGAAATAAAAAAGTCACAATCATCTTCAGCTTTGTGTAACCCTGATCAAATTGACCTATTGTCACCTTTTTCATTTGCAAAGGAAGAAAAACAAGAGTCATCATGGTTGAAACCTACAATTCATGTTAGTAGTTTTCAAGTCTTTACTGATACTCAGTCTTTTAAGAAAGCAAAAGCCCTATCTCCTTGAAAAATCCCTTTGTTTCAGTTTAAAGTCAGTAAGAGCCCTTTTCATCCAAGTTCTAGTCAAGATTTTTCTTCATCTAAACCAGTCAGTTTAAAAATGGCATCCCAACAGCAACCTCCATTAGATATGATAGACATAATGGTGGCAGCTAGGTATGCTCCATTAGTTCTTGCTAAAACCTTAAATGCTCTCCCTGGCGAGGATTATCAGAAATATTTACCAAGGTTCAATGGGAAGGGTGAGACAATAGCTGAGGAACACTGGGATGCATTTCTTAGCTATGCAGATAACCAAAACATTGAGGCAAAGGATGTGTGGATGAAAATGTTCGTACAGAGTCTAGATGGAGAGGTTATAAGGTGGTTTAGGGAACTACCAGCCAATTCAACTACTTTGATTGAGGAACTTTAGGATGTATTCATGAGGCAGTGGGGTGATACCAAAGACCATACATAGTATATTACTGAATTTGGAGCCCTAAGAAGGAAGAAAGATGAAACCATAGCTGAATTTTCTAAGAGGTTTAAAAAATGTATGGTAGAATTCTTGCAGAAATCAAGCTCTCTGAAACTTCAGTGAAACTCACCTTTGCTAATGCCTTTTATCATGAGTTTTCTTTACATCTAAGAGAAAGAAGACTTGTTAGTCTGTTAAACATGCAAGAAGGAACATTAGAATTAGAATCCAATATACTAGCTTCTAATAGACTAAAAGTAAATTTAGATCAACAATTTTATGATAGAAAAGGTAAAAAGGATGCTGCTCCAGTAGTTTCAACATCCCAATCAGTTGACAGTAAAATTGATGAAATGGAAAAATTACTAAAAATATTGACAGCAAAACTAAACAAATTGGAATTAGAGAAGAATCCGAAATAAGCCTGCTCAGGAAGGGGACATAAACCCTAATAACCCTAATCAGTTCAGAAGACAGTTTGCACCTCGGTTTATTCCTAGAGAGAGAAAAAATAATGATATACAAAGAGAAAGAAGAGAAGCTAAAGATGAAAGGCTTCCACCCCCACTTCAAAACAATGTCACTGATGAAGGAGAAGAAGATGAAGAGGGACAATTTGAAGATATAAATCTAGATATAAACCTTTAAGGGGATTTGTTGACTGAAGGTTTTGCAACTGAGGAAGAGTTTTTAAATTCTGAATATTATGATGCAGATGTTTTTCAAACATAAGATGATTTAAACCTTGAGGTATTAGTCTGAGCCTAAGAAGACACTAAATTTGAGGTCAGGACCGACCATGTCATTCAAAACCCTAAAAATAAGGCAATTCTTTCTCCTAAACAGCAATCCAATCCAGCATTAGAAGAAAACAGAATCAAGATAATCCAGAGAAGTTTATTAAAGTTGAAGAAGTGAATAAGAACATGCAAAATTTTAACTTTGAAAATGAATTGTACAAAATTAAAGTCCTAATGCCTTTCACTGAATTGATTAAAAATACCTGTTATAAGAATTCAGTTTTGAAAATGATGGGTTCAGCAGCCAGTCAAGTACCCTCTGACACATTAAATTTACAGGAAGAGAATCCCAAAATTTTTATTGGATCAGCTTTACCAGAGAAAAATGAAAGTGATGCAAATGCATCCCCACCTTTTTATATCACATTAACCATCCATGAGAAGATGATCATAATTGTATTTTGGATTCAGGAGCATCTCATAATTTAATGCCAAAGGCAGTCATGGAAGCTTTGGTGTTAAGCATAACAAAACCTTATCATGACTTGTATGCTTTTGATTCTAGAGTTGTCAAGTGTTTAGGAGTAATAAAGGACATGGTGGTTAACTTAACTCAGCTACCAATGAAAAGTGTTATTATGGATGTAGTAGTGGCATATATCACACCTAAATTTGGAATGCTTCTTTCTAGGTCTTGGGCTAAGAAAGTAGGGGGCATTATACAGATGGACTTATCATATGCAACTATCCCTAATTTTGGCGGTGAGAATAGGAGGTTGTATAGAGAGTTGTAGTTTTCTTACATTGTCATTGATGACAGGAATCCAATGAAGCATCCATTGTATACTGTTGAAAAAGACTTGGGCTCATGTATGTTGCATTTCAGTGATGATAACACTAATGGCATATTGTATGTTGAAAAATAAATATTGGTCAAGCGTTCTGTAGAACAAAAGGATGAACTTTGGCAGATGTATTTTGATGGCTACTCATCCAAGGAGGGAGAAGGAGCAAGTATTTTGTTGATTTCTCCTGGTGGTGAATCAGTAAGTTTGATGTACAAATTGGAGTTTGTAACCACAAATAATACATCATAGTATGAGGCATTATTGTTGGGTTTAAATTCTGCAAAATACCTTGGTATTCAACAAATCTATGTTTATGGCGACTTCGAGTTGGTTGTTCAACAAGTGAGGAACAACTATCAAGTAAAGCAAGATTTGATGAAAGTGTATAGAAATGAAGTCTGAGATATGATAGATAATTTCTTTGTGCCATTCAATATTTCCTATATTCCAAGAGATCATAACCAAATTTCTGATTCACTTGCTCTAGCAGCTACTCATTTGAAGATCCCTAAGACAACTCAGCAGAAATCATCCTATTTAAGTCAGGTACAGACTTTTTGTGCCTGATAATATAAAGCAATGGAGAGTTTTTGAGGATGATCTAGAGATTAAAAGGTTTCTAGAGATTACTAGTGAGTTCTCTAATTCCTTAATTAATCAAGAATAGGATGATGAAACTGAATATACTGAGGGTTTTGCAGAAAATGAAATTGTAGGTCATAAAATCATTGAGATGAAAAGCAATTTTATTTCTAAGGGTTTGGTGCCCTTAGAGAGGATTTTTTCGAAGGATGATACCCCTTTAAAAATAGCTATGCAGCCTTTAGAGGAGAATGTAATGAACTATGACATTGGCACAAAGGAGCATCCCAGGATAGTGAATATTTCAAAGGCAATTTCAGTGGAGCAAAGAGAAAGGTACATTAAACTGTTGAAAGAATATGTTGATATTTTTGCTTGGTCATACGAAGATCTTAAAACTTATGATACAAGTATTATTCAGCATAAAGTGCCTTTGAAGCCTAATGTAAAACCATTTAGACAGAAGCTGAGAAGAATCAATCCTGCCTTATTCCCTGTCATAGAAAAGGAGGTAAAACAAATGTTGGATGCTAAGATCATTGTTCCTCTTCGATATTCATCGTGGGTAGCAAACCTAGTACCTGCCAAAAAAAAGAATGGAAAAATAATATTGTATGTTGACTTCCGTAATCTGAATAGGTATTCACTTAAAGACAACTATCCTTTACCAAAAATTGAACAAATATTGCAGAAGGTGGTGGGTGCCCAAAGGATTTCAATGGTGGATGGTTTTTCAGGGTATAATCAAATTGCAATGCACCATGATGATAGAGAAAATCCACCCTTCACTACCCCTTGGTGTACTTTTATGTATGACAAAATACGATTTGGGTTAATGAATGATGGAACTACTTTTCAAAGAGCTATGGACATAGCCTTTGTTGGAGAAAAAGATAAGTTTGTGGTGATATATTTGGATGACATAACAATATTCTCATAGTCTAATGAAAAGCACTTAAAGCACCTAAAACAAACTTTCTTGAAATGCAGAAAATATGGACTGTCTCTCAATCCAAAGAAGTCACATTTTGTTGTATAGGAGGGTAAGTTGTTGGGTCATTTGGTTTCAGTTGATGGCATAAGGATAGACCCAGAAAGGGTAAAATCTATTTTGAAGATCAGTTTACTAAGAAGTAAGAAGGATGTGCAATATTTTACTGGAAAAATAAATTGTCTGCGTTGGTTCATACCAAATTTTGTTGAAACCATTAAACAAATAACAACCATGTTGAAAAAATATCAGGAAGTGAAATGTACTGAAGAGACTAGGAATTCATTTAAGAAGATTAAGCTGGCTCTTTCAGAATCACCAGTGCTAGTGAGTCCTGATTTTTCAAAGGAATTTATGACTCTTTCTTTTGTATCAAAGGATACTTTAGCAACTATTTTGTAACAAAAGAATAATTATGGACTTGAGAAACTAATTGCATTTTTAAATAAGACCCTCAGAGACTCAGAGTTGAAGTACAAAATTTTGGAGAAACAAGCTTACTCACTGGTAAAAGCATTAATTTTTTTTAGAATTAATGCTTTACATTCTAAAATCTTTGCTTACGTTCCTAATGCTTCCACTAAGGATATATTAACTCAACCTGATAGTGAAGGAAAAAGAGGAAAATGGATTTCTAAGATAATGGAATATGACGTGGACATTAATCCTACTAAAATTTAATGAGCTGACTGAACTGCTACTGGATGAAGGACTTGCTAAAGAAATCATGAACTCCATGATCATGCGCTAGAGTGTAGAACCTGCAAGAAAGAAGAGGAGAGACTCATTGTATCTCATCAACTGATGGAGTAGGAGAATTCTATGAATGCTTCTTTCTACTGTCAAAATCTAATATACAAACATAATCTGAAATGGAAAAGAGATCTGTGCATACTCCTTTCCAAAGAGTACAAAAATTAAGACAATTTATTTCACACCCAATTCCCCGAATAGATGCAAAATTGTGATGTGGATCACATGTCAATACTCCAATATAATGTAGCACCTGTATAGATATGATATGAGGCTTATAAAACTTTGATATATCAGAAATATTAGCATATGGAATAGCAAGGATAAAGGCTTCAATGGCTCCATGAGGATATAGGGCTAGACTAGGAAAATTATGAACAACTGGGGAAAACTGATAGGTGTAAAAATATGAATGATGGATGGGCATAAGATATGAACCATAAGTGTTTAGAAAATATCCAAACATGTTTAATATCAGTCCATATATGACTAAGTTCATGGATAACCAGCCACTGAGAGTTAAGAAATACTTCAAATCATGTAAGATAAATATCACAGCATAAGAGATCAATGAGGAATCAACTAGTGAGCTTGGGATTTGTATAGTCTTTGGATTATTCAGAGGTATGGTAGATGGTATGGATGGTGGTATTATATGTGTATCAACCTGAAAATATGCTTCTAAATCAAAATCCAAAGGATCACATATAAGCATATCAATAGACTCATGGAAATACACTGGTAATGAATCCTCTGTATGAAAGGAGGAAATAAGGAGATGTTCAAAATATTCAAGAAGGCTCTGAGTATTGATTCCAAGAACAAAGGAGGATATGCTGAAGCACATGAGATCAAGTAAGGTAAGTGGTATGACACAAATAAGGCTTGATGTGGCTAAGCAAACATCCGAGAAGTCACTGGGTTGCGCACCATCAATGAGAGAAGTATGCAAAAGGTGTGAAGAATCTGGCACATAGATCTCAGAATATAAGATAGGATATTTAGAGAACAATGAATGGGTTATAGGATCATAATCAATATCAGCAGCAGCTCCATATGTTACTTCTTTTTCATCAATAGTATCACAAGAAGAAAAATCACCTTCAAGAGACACAGAAAAAGATGGCTCTTCAATATTTGCTTCTTCATTGAAGGAGGAAGCATTCGTGTTAGAATATAATCTGTAGGGATTATATATTGTAAATAAATAAATAAAGAATAGGAAGATGAACAGTTATGTAGGAATATGGATAGGCTAGTCGGAATCTCAACCACCACATGTAATGTATAAATGAATGCTTAGCCATGAATAGAATTACGAATCGAGAGTTATTACCTATTAGTGGTATCAGAGCTTGGCTATTTGCCATAACTCCTGTCTGCTGCATTTCAGTCCTGGCATTCTGCTTGCCAGTCCATTGCCAGACTGCTCCATCAGTTTGCCAGTTGCATGCAGTGTATGCGTTTCCCTTCACGTTGATGAGGTTTTGTACTGTTAAGTTTCCTGAACGTTTGAATTAGGTTATACCTAACCCTAATTTGCAGCACCCTAACGCTGGAGACATCCATTGAAATTTCTTCTTGGTATTCTACATCTTGTGTATAGCCTCCTCCACCTCCGTTACTAGAATCTGTAGCATCTCCATCTCAACGCATCAATATGTAGTCGATAAGGCGCATCAATATGCAGTCTATATGAGGTATTAAACAGTCCATAGAAGCTCCATGATTTTGAATGAGCGATTGAAGTTTTATTTTTCAGTCAATTTTTTTATATATACCTAACCCTAGTCTGCATCACGCTCTTATTTTCGTTGGTTTTCTTATGCGACCTCCATATTATATTATTCCTGTAGTTGTTATCCATGAGTCAATTACTGTTTTAAACATGCCCTCGACATCAGACTCCTTTGACATATCCCCTCCATAAATAAGGGCTGAGTCACTAGTAGCTTCAATCTGTCTAGAGACATCTTCAGCCTCCTTTATGGACCGAGCTTAGTTCACAAGAACCTTACAGCCTGGAAGAAACACAGTGATCTTGACCTCGATCGTAAGGTGGAGGAAACACAAAGGGAAGGGCATTGGTATTGGCATAGAGAGTGCCCCAAGGTTAGCTGGTGAGCAGGGGGAACAAGCCTGTTAATCACCGCGTTATTTGCTGTGTGGAGCATCATGGTATATAGAATATTCATTGTATTCAGTTTGTAGATAAAATGTTGTGCGGTCAGGCATTAACGCCGATATTATGCACATAAATTTTATTGTATTCAATGTATTTGAATGTGCAAGTAATTCTTTTTAAGAATTGATCTTATGTACATAATATCTACTATATGCACTGAAGAAACAAATGCTTTGCCATCTGGCATGGACGCCGATATGATGTAGTTCTGTGCTAAAATTTGATGTGAGGAGAGACTGCTCGTGGAGAGCCTGCTGAGTGGAGAGACTGCTCGTGGAGAGACTGCTCGTGGAGATCCTGCTGAGTGGAGAGACTGCTCGTGGAGAGACAGTCGCGTTGAAGCCTGCGTTGTGGAAAGATTGGGAACACATCAGATCAGTGTTGGGCTTCATGGGACTCCATCAAAGACAAACATAACCAGAAGAAAGATGACCAAGATGCTAGTAAATCTTATGATTCTTGTATTGTTGCACATTGTAATCTTGGAATTAATGAAATGACTTCACTTTCATCTTACAAATATTGTTGGCTGCTTGATACTGGTGCAACATCACACATGACATTTAGAAAAGATTGTTTTGAAGAACTTAATGAAACAATAGATGGCATAGTGTACTTTGCAGATAAGTCAAGTATTAAACCAAAGGGAATGGGCACCATTCGACTGAAGATGCCTGGATTCCCTGATTTCTTGTTGAAGAATGTTCTTTATCTTCCAGAGTTGCAGAGAAGCCTGCTGTCCTTGGTGGAGATATGACAGCAAGGCCATTCCATCCACATGTTTGATGGAATCGTAGAAATAAGAAAGTCCTCTGACAACCAAGTCATCATGATTGGATATGAAGATGGGAAGCTGTTGAAGCTAAAGGGTTCATCTGCAAGAGTTCAGAACTATGTCTACCTCTCTCAGCATGGAGAAGGTAATTTGTCATCTAGTTCATTGTGGCATGCAAGATTTGGTCATCTAAATTATAACAGTCTTCGTTTGTTGAGAAATAATGGTGTATTTGGTTTGCCCACCATTCCCAAAGAGACGAACAAATGTGATGCATGTATATTAGGGAAACATAGTAAGCTGCCATTCCATGAATCTAATTTCAGAGCAAGTAGGAAATTAGAATTAGTACATTCTGATTTATGTGGCCCAATGCCAACTCCTTCTGCAAATGGAAATAAGTAGTTTATGGAATTTGTTGATGACTACTCAAGAATGTGTTGGATTTACTGTTTAAAGACAAAATCAGAAGCATTTCAAACATTCAAATACTTTCATGCATTGATAGAAAAACAAGCACAATAAAAAATTGGTACACTTCGTACTGATAATGGGAAAGAATACACTTCAAATGCTTTTGAAAATTATCTTCACCAACATGGAATTGCACATCAGACTACAGTTCCCTACAATCCTCAACAAAACGGTGTAGCAGAAAGAATGAATAGAACCATAATGAATATGGTTCGCTCAATGATGTTTTTCAAGAATGTAAAACTAATGTTTTGGGGTGATGCAGTAAAATGTGTAGCATATTTGAGAAATAGAAGTCCCTCAAATGCTCTTGATAACAAGACTCCACATGAAATGTGGTTTGGCCATCTCCCTTCAGTCAGGCATCTCAGAGTTTTTGGTTCCACCTGTTATGCCTTGATTCCAAAGGAGCAAAGAAACAAGCTTGGTGCTCAAAGTAGAAGATGCATTTTCTTGGGGTATGAAGAATACTCCAAGGCATACCGTTTGTATAATGAGGTAAACAAGAAATTTGTTATTTCCAGAGATGTCATTTTTCTTGAGACTAATAAAAATGACCAGTCCATTGAGAGACAGCTTGATCATTTGGAAAAATATCCTCATCCAAAGACATATTCAGAAAATGAATATGAAATTCCAAACCTTGAAGGGGGGATTCCTATTCTGGATCAACCTTTGGAATTTCCATATGAAGCACCAACTCCCCCACATGAAGAAGTTCCTGCTACTTCACTTGAAGAAGAGGTTCAACTGGATGATGTGATTGAGAGAATTGAAAGACTCTCAATCAATGATGAAGCACCACCAGCTGATCAACCAGGACCATCACGAAAGATTCCTAAATGGGCCACAAAGACACTTGAAAGTGTCCATCCAGATTAAGTTGGAAAGACGTACAATATAGATAGCTCAGAATCTCCATGATGAAGATATAAATAGGATCATGATCTCCATGAAGGCTAAAGATATATAATGGATCAAGATCTCCATAATGGCTGGAAATATCTGACATATACTGGAATCAAGTCATGAGAGCTGAAATCTCATGAACATTGGTACGATCAAGGAGGTAGCATATATAAGATGCCACCAGTCTGGAAGGTATTCTACACAAACTGCTATGAGTACATGTCCTACTATGTTAATAGAGGTGTCGAAGTCGAACATAGTAGTCCATTGTCTGATTACCGGTCATTGATGCATACCGTTAACAGACGCGAGATCACCCATCGATAATGAAAATGGGAATAAAGGTACTAGAATGCAAACTAACAAGTGTGAATAAATGTGTTGAGGTCGAACACTTGAGAGAATCCATCGATCAGGGGACATTGATGTATTCCCAAAAAACTATCGATGGCGAGAGAACCTGCCACTGATGACTGCAAGTCTCAAGGCACTCAAAAATGACTCTAGATTCCTATCCCAAAATAAATTATCTGAAGTCGATGGGATAAAATTTGCTGGAAGGAGGGAATTAATGCATCCCCCATCATCCAACATGAAGTACTCAGCAAAGCTGTATAATGTGGAAGGAATTGATCATAATGTGCATGAACCAGTAACTATACTGGGAATGGCCGACATGCAAAGTCAAGATAACTGAGGAATGGCCGACTCAGGTTTCAACTTCCTTCAAATAAGAGCATAACAGCGAATGGTGACTGAATGTAGGCAGCATAGACTCGATATGCAAAACTGGGACATCTCTGCGACACAAGAGGCATCGACAGAGGCTCCATAGGGACTGGAAGCTTAACCAGTCAGTGGAGATAAACTCAGAGAAATGAGTACAGCTCCTAAAGTCAAAATATCACCCAACCAACGGATGTGATATACAGTGCTCTGTTCGAAGGCGACACAACTCAACTGTTGCCAAAGATAACATCTTTTCTTATCCGGCTTTTTGGTTTTTTGATTTTTTTTTGGACTTTTTCAAATATTTTGAAAAGCTTGAAAAAGAATAAAAGTGCTTTATAGTTACAAACTAGGAGGAGATGAGTGTCAATGGGAAAACAAACTAGTTCCAAGCAGCGAAACATACCTATGCTCAATGCAAGGACACATGTGTAGGATAGCGACACTTGGGGGAAAGTCCCCTCCTAGTAAAAATAGGGAATCAAGCTGCAAAGGATATACAAAATGGCTCTGCATGGCTAGACATGAGACAAGCTCGGGCTATATGGATGATACTCAAAGTCAGGGAAGTCGGCATAAGGCTCAATGAGGCAGGAAAAGCTCATGAAAATGCAATTACAACTTGACATAAGGGAGTCTTGAGGGAAATAGGCTAGAAAAATATCAAGAGGAGTATGAGGCTCTTGAAAAATGTCATGGTGATACTATACAGTGGACTCCCACACCCTAAAGGATAAAGTGTCAGAATGGGCGCCAAATGCAAACAAGGAGCTAACTAGGGCACCCATATAAAGTCAAAGTCTATCATTCACATCATGCCACTTCTAAAGCAACAAGAAGGTTCTGTGACAAGATAGAATGGGTTCGTACCTAAGGTTATAATGAAATGGTCATAAGGTCATGCAAAATGAAAATGGAGGTGAACTCTAACCTATATGCCAATTTAAATATCATACCTGAGATTGGCACAAATGAGTCAAAACAATGGTTGAAACGATGCTCAAAATGGTCCCCTACATCATCATATTAGTAAAAAATGGTCCAAAAGGGTCAGAAACGGTTCAAAACTATAGAAAGGGGGTAAAAATTTTCAAAAATTGAAAATTTTCTATAACTGGTAAAAAATTCAAAACATTATATATCATTTGAAACTTTTACCCAATTGAGCTCAGAACTTCAAACGCAAATTCTGGGAGTTTCGTTCAATGGAATTCGACACCATTTTTTCCAGGTAACTTCCCATGCCCTGCTCTTCCATTTGCATGTAAATTTTTTCAAATTCCGAGGTCAAAAACATTTTCTAGGCCATTCTAAGATATGCGCTTCGGCCCACGTGGAAATCAGGGTTTTTTCCGCATATAGGGCTAGCTATACGCAGGAAAATGGCCCAAAGTCGCATACATACGCGGCTGTTTTACAAACAGTCACATATGCGGTCACATTCAATGTTTTTTAAGACAAATAATGACCAAAATTCAATGTAAATGTGCAGGATGGTTCTAGAATGGAGGGAGAGAGAACACGAGGATGTAGGAGAGGTTGTACAGGGCGATCTAATGGCTCAACAAGCTCTTCGTGCATGCGGGCTCTACAGGTTTTGGTGTCTTGGGGGTTTAAGGGCCAAACCAAGATTGCTGCAAATGCTAGTAGACTACCAGGATCCTGAATCAGAGTCTTTCCAAATCAACAGAATGTCCCTCATTATAGAGGTGGAGGACATATACTTCATTACAGGATTGTCCCGATGGGGAGAAGTGGTGAACCTACGTTCTCGCGAGCCCAAAGGTGGCCTCACCATTGATGAGTATATTTTTGTATACTGTTATCCGGACACAGAGAAGGTTGGGAGTCAGATCCCAACAAACTCCATACAGGTACTGGGCCTGAATTCCATACTACTGAAACTTAGCAGGACAGCAGGGCTAGACTCACTCCACCAGGACTTGCGGCCCTTGATGTTCTATGCGGTGGAGTGCATGAGACCCACATTTTACGATTGGAGTACTACGCTGTTGAGTAACATCAAGCAATAGCTCAATGAATGGAAGATGGGAAGGGTAAAAAACTTCGGTTTCAACAGTATACTGAGCACGTTCTTCTTCGACTGTGTTCCAAGACTCAGCCCTAAATTTGACGTTCCTCTTCATGGGCTTCGAGATCTGGCCCAACAACATTGGGCAGATGCGATGCGCATACTGGGTGGAGGTAGGGTGTCCAACCCCTACCCAGCTGATTTCTTTCCATGGTGGTGGCTGCAAATAGTTGCCATTGATGATTACCCCTATGCGGGGATAGACTTTCGGGGAGGTCCCGACATGCCCCTACCACCAGGATCAGCATACGGTGATATTGGTAATGAATCCCAACCCTCTTTTTTAAGTTTTTTGAATTATTAATTTTTTTTTTGTGTTTTTTGATATATAGAACCAAAAGACATGTTTTTGCGTGACGACACATAGTGACATCCTATCATATGTATACAGATGTAGGACCACGACGGCCTAGCAATTTCCCTCATCATAGACGGAGGGGATGAGGAGATGACATCATGGGTGTGGATGCAGAGTGGACGCTCCAAAGCATCCACACAAACTTTGTGCGGATGACACATAGGGTACCCATGGCGCAAGTCGAGGACTTACCTGAGGCCATGCAGCGTCAAGTGGTGGGTGTACCACGAGCATGGGTGCGGTTGTTTCAATGGCTAGCTAGAGCCATGGTGACTTTCCACGATCAGAACCCCCCTCCTCCTCCCCAGGATTAGATATCTAGGAGTGACATATTTTTGTACTACCGTGTATTATATTTTGGTGGCTCAAAAGCCCCATTTTTGTATTATGACACTTATGTATTATAACATTTTGAATGTTTAATGAAAAACTTTTATGATGATCGATTTTATTTATTTACATGTGTAAAAATGTATGTTTGTGATGAGCTTATAGTCTGTGAAACAAATGCCAATCTAACACATAGTTAGCATATGAGTCAGCAACTTGATTATAAATTCTTGGAACATGTATGTATGTTATGTTGTCAAATTGTCGTTCTAACAATCTCACACGTAAGAATCTTCATAATAATGTTGGATCTCTAACATGATATAAGCCATTCAGCTGTGACACTATTAACTACAAATCAAGATGTACCTCAAGAGAGATAACACCATGTGAAATGGAATCTCGTAGAAGCTGGATAATGACACTATATTCAACAACATTGTTTGAAGAGGGCCATAAATATACGTTTCCTGAAGACAATATCTGACCCGTTGGAGTATAAATCACCCAAGTAGTAGAGGTGGAGTGTTGAGTGTGACGACTAGCACCATCAGCGAATCCTATATAGATGGAATACTCCATTGACATCTACCATAAGAAACAAAAGCTAATCAACAACCCGATCACCATAAGAAAAACCTAACTATGCAAAATACTGTACAATAATATACAATAATCAGCCCTGGATGAGAAACATGTATAGTACTTTTTAAGATAGAGCCCATTTCTAGGCTCCACCAAGGTTGTCCCTTCATAATCTACTAGCTCATAAGTGCCCTTCTCTAACACACGTTTGACAACATAAGGACCATGCCACATGGGGTTAAACTTTCCTTCCCCCAAGGGTTCTTTATCTTGATCCCACAAAAGGACCAAATCTACTTCACTAAGCTTCCTCAGACAGACAGATTTATCATACTGGACCTTAACGTGACGCTTATTTACTTCTAGAGCCACTAAGGCATCTCAGCGCTGCTCATCAAGCTACTCTAAGTGGACCAAACGTTCGTCCAATGGGGAAGTGTCTGGTAAGAGCTCTATGGCTAGCTTCAATGAAGGGATTTCGCATTCAGCTGGCAAGACAGACTCCACTCCATGTACAAGATGATATGGAGAAAAACCGGTGGCAGTCTTAACCACGGTTCTATAAGCCCACAAAACAGGATATACCATGATATGCCAGTTGGTCTTGCTTTGTGCGATGGTTCGCTGGAGAATGGACTTAAGTGTTTTGTTCACTGCTTCAACGTGTCCATTCACTTGAGGGTAATAAGAAGAGGAATGCTCCTGCTTATACCCTAACTTCGAGGCTAACTCTTCCATCATCCAATTCTGAAAGTGCCTACCATGGTCAGTGACAAGCTCCTTCGGAATACCGAACTGAGTAATGATCTGTTTGAATACAAAATGTGTGGCTGTCTCACCGTCGGATTTAATCGTGGGCATAGCCTCATCCCATTTCATGAAATAGTCAATAGCCACCATAATATGATAATGCCCCCCAGCTGAAGCTAGGTTGCAATCCATGAAATCAAGCCCCCACTTAGTGAAGGGACTGGAAATGATAATCAGATGTAATGGGGCAGGATGTGAGCGCATATTGCGTGCAAACACCTGGCAAGGGTGGCACTTCTTGACCTCATTGACACAATCTTTAAAGATCGATGGCCAGAAATAACCCACTCTTAATATTTTTTGGGCTGTAGAAAGCCTAGATAAATGACCACCACATGCCCCTCCGTAGCAATCATTCAGCACAAGCTCAACCTCCTCATGAGTTAAACAACGAAATAAAATGGAATCTACCCCATGGTGGTACAATGTGTTATCCACTATAAGGTAGTTCTTGGATACGTGGTGTAACCGTCGTCGTTCATCCCATGAAAGGTGAGTAGGGACCTTCAATGTTTTTAAATATATGATGATATACCCATACCATGGATCCAAAGTTGAGATCAGGAAAATGTGCTCATCGAAAAATGTATCTTCACAAACTTCCTACTCCTCTTCACTTGGGAAATGAGATATAAGCTCAGCAAAATCAATGTTTTTTTCAATTTTGCCGAAACAAACTCGAGATCGAATTCTTGCAAGATGACAATCCACTTATTGTACTTTCCCCCTATCATCCTTCTAGTGAGGACAAACTGAAATGGATTGACATGGGCTACTACCAAGGTCTAGCGAAGGAGAATATAGTGTCTCAATCTTTGAACAACATGAACGGTAGCTAAGGAAAGTTTCTCCACATGGAAATAACGGATCTCCACATCTATAAGGTTTCGGCTCAAATAATATATGACATGCTCATGGAGCTGTAAGTAGGAATATTTCACCTTCTGCGGATAGAAGCTGTTCATATGGTCTAAATGGTTCGGATCCAAAACAAATGAATGACAAAGGATGAAGACCCTCCCTGGATATCATAGATACCTAGAATGTCTACTTCGATAGTAAACCTCTGTACCTGCAATCAGATTAAACACGAAAACACATCAAAGCTACTAGAACATAATCTATTAATCCATGTCAGTGACTAAGGAATCCAACAACATTTACAAGTGAAATCCAACAACAATAGAAATGTGGGACGGAAATCAGCTTTGCATTAATATAAAATGGAGAAGTTTACAACCAATTAAGCCTTAGTGTTGACATGCATCTCCATTAAACCAACACTTCATCCCCATAAGCTCCAACTTTTCTCTCTATGCTCTCCAATGGCTTGGGCCAAGTGGTCAATCCAACAACATAACAATACCTTTATAGTTCCCCCCTCAACCATGGACATGAGCTTGTATTTATAAGGCTCAATGGATAGGAATGGTTGAGATATTTGTGGATGAGGTGGCCTCTAAGATCCTATTATGGGGGATCTCGAGCTCAACTGACCCACAATGTTAGGGATAAGAGAGGACATGAGGCTCATGATCTAGAAGCCTAGAGAAACCTCTCTTTTTTTCCCATTTTACCCAGGGTCCCGCCTTTTTCCTCTTATGACAGAACGGTTCAGGTTAAAAACACTTATGGGCTAAAGGCTATAAGCGGTGGCACCACTTATGGTAAACAAGGTACAAGCGGTGCGAGCAAGGTACCGCTCATGGATAACAAGGAAAGTGTGGTGCTGAGTCTTTTTATGAAAGATTGACAATCAACATGGGTTTTCTCTCCAAGTGCTGGGATTTAAGGGAAAATATGTAAGTCAAAGGTCTTATCACATGGTGGTGACAGGATTTTGGTATAATAGGATGCCCAACAAAGCATGAGTCTTAGAGGGATATGATAAACGAGATATTTGAGAGAACAACTCTTCGCTACGAGGTGAAAATGTCGGCTCGATCGGAGCATGTAGTCAAGTAGGCATCTGTAGTACATCAATATTTTTTACTCATAGACATAAGTAACCAACTCATGGCTGCAGACCAATACAAGGCAGATCCATGGGAGGAATAAACAAGCATGGCTACTAGAATACAACGTAGATCCATGTGATAGAGGAATCAAACTTGGACATAGCTACCAGGCATACAATGTAGATCTATGTCATCCAGACGCAAATTTGAGCATAGCCACAACCATACAAGTGTGGATCCATGCTAGATATACACAACTCCATCACAACCTGGGGAAAAGCAATGAGAGATTTAAACAAATACCCAGGGTCTTCGTCTCGTCTTCTACAAAGTACGATTCTATCCATGTGATTACAATGATCTGAAGTCGAACATGGTAGAAACCACTTGATTACCGGTCAATGATGTGAACCGTTAACAAGTGCAAGGGAGATCACCATTGATGTCAATGATTCTCAAGGTACCCTAGTACAATCTACTGAGTGCGAATAGATGTGCTGATGTCGACCACCCAGTGAATTTTGTCGATCAAAGGCCAATGATGTGAACCTATGTCGAGAGCAAGAGAATCTCTCATTAAGGCATACAAATCTCAAGGTACTAAGTATTTGTTTCTAAGACTATTTCCCGGATGATGAGCTAATGTAGATGGGGATAGTCTCGTCGAAGGAGGGCCATGATGAGTCCCACATCGACGACACGAAACTTGGAACATAGTTCTGGAATGATGTGAATGTAGTAACCATAGGACTGACAAAAAAGTATTGACACAGTGGCTGTTTTGACTGCAGAGGTAAACTTCTTCAACTTCCCTTTGAACATCGGGTGGCATGACACAAGACTTGGCAGCATGACTAGACGAGATAGACACACAATGCGATAGTGGACAATGCATTATTTTGAAAGACTCAAAGGAGTGGCATGACTCATGAAAGTGGATCGTTACGGAGATCAGCTAAATACCCAATTGACTGACATGATATGCAGACAAGTGCCATGTTCAAAGGTAATGACAAACTATTGCCATTTATTTGCAAAATGATTCCCTTCCCATTTCCCCCATCATAATCGATGAGTGTCTCTTTTCAGTTTTACGAGTTCAAAGAGGGTAACAATCACTCGATATAGCTTATCCGAAGACAAGTCCAGACTCATATTTTTTTGGAACCTGAGAGAGGAGGGGTTCGTTCCGAAAACGGGTCTAACAATGTTTAATTTAATGATTCCAATGAAATTAAACATGGTATCGTTCATGTTTAGAGAGTCTGAACGATTACGGAAGAAGACTCCAGAGGGCTCCTTTTTCGTATAATTTAGTCTCTAAGGCTAGAAAAAGTGTAAAATCATACCTTAGAGAAATATTCTAGTCATGATTTGTTGGAGTGTTCCATTTTCGTAAATAGTTCGTCCGAGCTGAAAAAGAGATAACCTACCATTGGAGAGACGACTCTTCAAATACTTTAATGAGCGTGAAGAAGACAATATCGCTCGACAATCTTTTCCCATTTTAAGAGTCCAAAAAGAGTTTAAAAAAGACTCTATTAACCTTTTTCATGTTTGAATCCAGAGCACGAAAAAGTAACAAACTAAGCTCAAACCACTTTTCATGTTTTAACTAGAGCACGAAAAATGAAAAGTAAGCTCAACACCATCTTACTATTTTTAACGAGCTCGAAGATCAGTTGAAAGAATGCTCGAATATTGGTTTCATTTTTATGCAAGCTCGAAACCAATGGGTAAACTATGCTTGAAAAATAGTACCATTAACATGACATACAGAGGTTGGAATCTTTCCCCCAACATGATTGCTAGCAAAGCTTACCCCTAGCATGGTTTCTAGTGACTCGACATGCCCCCAAGCTTCATTTCATCTGACAATTCCTCTTCCATACCCAACCTAAAAACCTGGTTACTAATGTGAAAATGTTCACTAGGGAGGTAGGAAGAACAAGCATCAGGCAAGTGAAAAGAAGGTTCAAGTTCTAACACTAAAGTGAAGACTCAACTCAAGGGAAGGGGATCTATTTCATTTTTACACAAGCTTGAAATGGAAGGTAACTATGCTTGGAACATGGTTTCATTTTTATGAAAGCTTGAAACCAAAAGGTAAACTATGCTTAAGGAAACCTACTTCATTATTAAACGAGCTTGAAATAGAAAATGAACTATGCTCAGGAATGATTTCATTTTTATGCAAGCTTGAAGCCAAAAGGTAAACTATGCTTGAGGAGATCTATTTCATTTTTTAACGAGCTTGACATAGAATGGGAAATTTGCTCAAGAATGATTTCTTTTTTATGCAAGATTGAAACCAAAAGGTAAACTATGCTTGAGGAGATCCATTTCATTTTTTAACGAGCTTGACATAGAATGGGAACTTTGCTCATAGGCATCTATTTCATTTTTTAATGAGCTTGACACATAATGGGAACTATGCTCACAACATGGTTTCATTTTTATGCAATCTTGAAACCAAAAGGGTAAACTATGCTTGAGGAGATCTATTTAATTTTTTAATGAGCTTGACATAAAATGGGAACTTTGCTCAAGAATGATTTCATTTTTATGCAAGATTGAAACCAAAAGGTAAACTATGCTTGAGGAGTTGTTTTAATTTTCAACGAGCTTGAAACCAGAAGTAAACTATGCTCTCCACATGGTTTCATTTTTATGCAAGCTTGAAGCCAAAAGGTAAACTATGCTTAAGGAGTGGTTTTATTTTTTAATGAGCTTGAAACCAAAAATAAACTATGCCCTACACATGGTTTCATTTTTATGCAAGCTTGAAACCAAAAGGTAAACTATGCTTAAGGAGTGGTTTTATTTTTTAACGAGCTTGAAACCAAAAGGTAAACTATGCTTAAGGAGTGGTTTTATTTTTTAACGAGCTTGAAACCAAAAGTAAACTATGCTCTCAAACTCGCTCCTATCGAACATGATATCCAGAGGTTGGTAGGTTGCCCCCATTACATAAAAGATAGCAGCTTAGCTCCATTATGATGTCCATATACTAGAGCCATGCCCCCCATTTTACCTATGATGGGAAGAAGCTAACTATAAGAAGGGGAAGGAACCACAAGAACATGCGGCACATTCAGGGCAGTCTGATTACTAGGAGTAATGCGATGGTTAGGTGTAACAAAGGAAAGCTGATAAATGGTCACAATCTTCCCATCATGGGGAAAATGCATAACTCTAAAGAGTGTGGACACAACAGCCTTCATGGCATAAAAATAATCACGTCCAAGGAGCCCATTGAAATCTAAAGGACCTTGGACCACCATAACATCAATACAGACAGTTTTCTCTCCTAATGTAATAGGAAAAAAAGGAAGGGTCCCTAAGGGTGAGGTAGGCCTACGATTAAAATCCAGTATCTAATCATTGGCTGGCACAAGCTGAGGAGGACCTAAAGCTTGCCAAGCAGTTGAGGATAGAATACTAACAGAAGCCCCTTCGTCAACAATAGTGTGAAGTATCCACCTAGTAGTAACATTCACAACTATCTGGAAAGGAACACTTGAATGAAGACGAGACTTTGTTAGGTTACTCCAGTCAAAGGAAATAACCTCACTACTCAGAGAGGTTTTTGTCCAAACAGACAAAATTTCCTCTTGTCGAGAACAATCAGAACGAAGCATAAAAACTTCGGCAAGTTTTGGTTCATTCTCTACTGGAAGAGAAGAACAAGACGAATATTTGGTCAAAGAGACTACTTCAGTATTAACACTCTTTGATGAAAGAGTGGGATCGAGTGGAGATGACATCGACTCGACCACTTCACTCTCCAAAGGAAAAGTGGGATCAATTATAGATGAAACTGAATTGATCACTTGGTCAGCTAGAGAGGAATCAAGGGATAATTTACTATCACTTGTTGGAATCACCTGTTGATGATCAGTAATATTTTTCAACCAACGCGAAGCTTCATCCATGCTTGGACAAAGAAAAGTACGATTCATAGCCATGCATAGCAAACAACGATACAAAACTTTACCCTTATGAACTTTTACCAATGGGTCACTGATTAAGGGAGTATCGTCAACATGATGATCAGAAGTTGATGACACAGATAGTTTGGAATTTTTAGACCACTCTTCTTATACACAGGAGAGACCGGGACACTCCTTAAGAAGGTGGTCCCCCTTGCAAAGCTTACAAGGGAACTTGGGTTTTCTGGGCGTTCTCTTAGAAAGAGCACCATCAAGAGTAGATGGTTGCTGCTTTTTCTCTTTCTTATCCTTCTTCTTCTTACCCTTCTCGTTCTTCTTCTTCTTTTTAGCCTTCCCTTTCTTCTTCTTCTTACCCTTCTCTTTCTTCTTCTTCTTTTTAGCCTTCCCTTTCTTCTTCTTCTTATCCACATGACTACTAACCATAGAGCTTTGGTCAAGAGAAGAAGAAGAAAGGGATGAAGCAACAACCAACGAAGAAGGAGAGGGATTAGGTTGAGGTCGATCCTCTCCCGGAGGAGATGTGACATTTGAGACATTAGATGTAACAAAAATTACCGGATTAAACAACCAGACCAATAATCCTATAGTTAATCTAGGAATATTTAGAGTGGCAATAAAGGGACGACCAATACCTTCACTTGGAGGGAATACAAAAGGTACACCTTAGAAAGGGACCTCTTAAGTAGTAGTCCCAGAATGTGATGCCATCTCTAAACTCTATAATAACCCCCTAACTACCATGCACAAGAAATTACTACTCAAACTAAAAGCAACAAGTAAACATGTGAAAGGATTGGATAAGAGTCAGGAACCTCACAGGACAATCCAAAAGGATAAATCGGATGGTTTAAGGGTTCCTAAAAGGGTCTCCCGATATACGCAAGTTACGTGGGAGCTCAAATCGGTAGTAGTGTTGTCTAATGCATAACCGTACACAAGGGGCATTCCGATATATAATCGAGTATGTGAAGTACCTTTATATATACCCCAAGGGTACATGAAAGCTCGCTCGATATACTAACGGTATGTGGAAGAACCGTGTGAGTCCCGGGATGTAATGCGGACAAGTAATGACAGCTCCTACGCTTAACGATGCTCGAACACATCTCTAACTTATCACTCAAATTGCTAAAAGTTTTAACCTAGTACTACCGTTAATTTTATCTTGTGCATTTAGGTGGAACCATGGAGTGAAAACTTGAAATTAAAGAAGATGCATACTGATCTATATGATAATGCAAGTTTTCCTCTTCAATGAAATTCTACCTAAGAGAGGGAGAGAGATTTACTTTTCTTCCTAAAAATGCACACCCAAATGCAAATGTAATTCTATCTTTTCAAACGAAAAGGGAAATATCAATGCACCCCAACAATCTTCAAAGAAAATAAAAAGAGATTTAGAGAACACCGAACATAAATAAACCAAAAATGTTTCCTATCTATTCATGCTTGAAAAAGACGCATAAAAACTCAATGGAAAGATGATTTCACTAATGTTCCCAAACAAATCTAACTCTAATGCACGCAAAGATGAAAATAGATGTTTCTTCTCAATGAAAATAAGATCTAGAATTTCAAACAATCCTGCATAAAACAAGAAAAAAATCATTCAACAACACTTGCGAATAAAGCAAAAGAGAGAGAAAACTAAAAATTCTCTTTGAAACAGACAAGAAAATGAAGAACCAATCTTTCCTACCAAGCACTGAAAAAATCAGCATGCAAAAGGAAACAAGAATCACCCCAAGTAAAGAAAGACTCAAAACAACATGGTCACTCATGCATTCCAAGTCCAAAACAAACTGAAACCTACTCATGAAAATGAAATGTATATTTCCAACTCCAACAAATCATATCTACAGAAAGGAGCAAGAGGTTTCAAGCAAAGAAAATAATACAAAATCCAATGCAAGAAACACAAACTCTCTTTGAATGCAGAGGGAAAATAACAATCAAAGCAACTGTAGAATACACACTTCATGGCACCTCCCAGCCGTGAGGGAGCATTTTTTTTCAAAAATACACTTCATTTTCATCAAAAAGTAAGCCAAAAACAAACAAAAATCAAAATACAAAGCCTTGAACAGGGCCTACCTAGCACCGCGCAGATGAAGATGCTGATAGGTGGTTTCGAGGCAGAACCGCTCCTTGCTCACTGGATTTAGGCGGTGGAACCGCGTATTGCTAACTTGACGTAGGCGGTGGCACTGCTTCTCGCCAACTGCATAAGAGCAGTTCCCTTTATAAATCCAAAACACAAAGGAGAACGATAGTTCAAGTCAGAAAAAGATCAAATCAAGGTAAAAATTGATAGATTGAGAATAAAAGAGAGCATAAAAGGTCGAAATAATTCAGATCTAGATAGATCTGGAAGTTTCAAACCAAAATCCACTGAGTCAGATAGCATATCTAACTGAAGAGAGTTGGAGAAGGATCCGGGATTCGGACAAGAGTCGAAGAACTGAGGAAGATCAAATCAACTGATACATATATCTATTCCCTAGCAGAGTCGCCAGATTTGTAAGCAGGAATATTTCACCTTCTATGGACATAATTTGTTCCTATGGTCTGAATGGTTTAGATCCAGAACAAATGAACGACAAAGGATGAAGACCCTCCCTGGATATCATAGATACCTGGAATGTCTTCTTCGATAGTAAACCTATGTACCTGTAATCAGATTAAACATGCAAACACATCAAATCTACCAGAACACAATCTATTAATCCATGTCAGTGACTAAGGAATCCAACAACATTTACATGTGAAATCCAACAACAACAGAAATGTGGGACGAAAATCAGCTTTGCATTAAGATAAAATGGAGATGTTTACAACCAATTAAGCCTTAGTGTTGACATGCATTTCCATGAAACTAACACTTCATCCAGATAAGCTCCAACTTTGCTCTCTATGCTCTCCAATGGCTTAGGCTAAGTGGTCAATCCAACAGCATAACAATACCTCTATAGTTCCCCCCTCAACCATGGACATGAGCTTGTATTTATAAGGCTCAATGGATAGGAATGGTTGAGATATTTGTGGATGAGGTGGCCTCTAAGATCCTATGATGGGGGATCTCGAGCTCAACTGACCCACAATGTTACGGATAAGAGAGGACACGAGGCTCATGATCTAGAAGCCTCGAGAAACCTCTCTTTCTTCCCATTTTACCCAGGGTACCACCTTTTTCCTCTTATGACAGAGTGGTTCAGGTTAAAAATGCTTATGGGCTAAAGGCTATAAGTGGTGCACCACTTATGGTAAACAAGGTACAGGCGATGTGAGCAAGGTACCGCTCATGGATAACAAAGAAAGCGCGGTGCTGAGACTTTTTATGAAAGATTGACAATCAACATGGGTTTTCTCTCCAAGTGCTGGGATTTAAGGGAAAATATGTAAGTAAAAGGTCTTATCACATGGTGGTGATAGGATTTTGGTATAACAGGAGCTCCTCATCCTCTTGAACCAAAACCATACCAATCGTCTCCATGGATGCGGCCACATAAAGTAAAAATTCATAGCTATATTCAGATGGAATAATCATGGGGGATGATGCTAAAGCTCATTTAAGTGCATCAAAGGACTCCTGGGCTTGCTTATCCCAGCAAAAGGTAGTGTCCTTATTCAAAAGACGCATAAAGCCTCTAGTCAAATTGGAAAAATTAACCACGAATCTCCGTAAGAAATTTGCCATGCCTTGTAAACATTGAAGATGTATAATGTTTCTCGGGGGAGAAAATTGAAGTATTGCCTCAACCTTTAAGGGGTCAACTCTTATACCCTCCCTGGAGACAATGACCCATAATAAGAGACCAGAATTCACACAAAAGATGCATTTATGAGGATTTAACCTAACCAAATAATGGAAGCATCTTTCGAACACTAATCTCAAATGGTAGGAATGACGCATCCTCTGACAAGAATGAGCAGCAAGGTCATCCAAAAAGACTTTAATAATCGATTTGAGATCATGGAAAATCAAGGTCATAGCCTGCTGAAATTTGGCTTCGGCGTTTTTAAGGTCGAAAGGCATCTTTCGATATGAAAAGGTACCCCAAGGACAAATACATGCGGTTTTATGTTGGTCCTCGGGTTTGATCTGTATCTGATTGTATCCAAAAAAGACATCCATAAAGGAAAATACCTCGCTTCCCGCACACTCATCCAAAATTTGATCAATAAATCATGTGGGAAAATTATCCTTAGGACAGGCACGATTCAAGTCATGGAAATCAGTGCATATATGGATAGCTCCCTGCGTCTTATCAACCGGAATGGGGTTTGAAACCCACTCTGTCAAGGGAATGGGATAGATAAAACTGGCATTTAAAAGCTTTTCTATCTCAGCCTTAATCGCGGGTGCTTTTTTAGGATTCACCGCACGCAAGATTGTCGAACAAGCTTAGCATTGGGATAATTTTTAATCTCATGTTCAATAATGCGAGGGTCGATACCTGGCATTTCCTCATATGACCAAGCAAAGACATCACGAAACTCTTTGAATAGCTCGGTATAATCTTGAATCTTAGCATGGGAACATTCTTCCCCAATATAGACTTTCTCAATCTTGCCAGGATCATGAGACATATTGATAGGGATGGTAGGAGATATATTCACCATGTTTCCATCAGCCATCGGACCAAGAGAGCTCAATGGAACCACGGGACTACCAATTCTCTCACTAAGAATCTCCCTAAAGTCTTCACACTCCAAACGATCAAGCTCAGGAAGAAAATAAGATCTATGATGTAAGTCTTCCGAAGGTGGCTCAACCCCAGGCATGGCCTCAATAATAGCTTCATCTAATGTAAAAACACTATCAAGGAAATCATGTGCATGAGAAGGCTTAACTACCCACGCAGGCAGCACATACACGGGGACTTCACTTAGTGAACCTCTCACATAGCACGTGCGATCGTGGGATATTAAAGAATACCCTTAATTTCGAGAGATATTGACCCAAACTCGTTTTGTTGAAACCCCCTCCCAATACTTAAAACCTCCTCCCCACCCCTTTTTATACCTCAATCCTTATAAACTACCCTACCCATCCCCACCTTAAACCCCTCATCCCCCAATACCTGCAATATATTGGTTCAATTTTTGATAATTTTAAAACCCACAATATGAACTAACGTGATAGGATATTGGCCAACAAGTGAAGCCTCCGTGAGCACATATGGGTCCTCCTCCTCTGTCCGCAAAGAGGAAATACTAGGATCTACAACACATTCAACATTCACTTGATATGCTATCATTGTTGCAGGAAACGACATGTCTGTTTCGATAGGCTTACTCGAAGGACTCGGTGTAGGAAGGATCCAAGGATCTTCCATATGGGTAGTGCAAAAAGACACTGACCTCAATGAAGACAAAGCCTCACCAGAACTAGACCCGATCATAAGAACGGGTGGAGGACAACTAAAGCTTCCCATAAGGGATGGATACATGCCAACACCCACACTCCCAGTTGCCAACTGAGAATGATCGATAATCAGGATAGAAGCTCCCGATGATGTAGTAACACTCAGATTTTTGAATGATGTTTGATAAATCGTAACAATATTCCCATTAAATGGAAAGCATACAACTTGAAATAGAGAAGAAGCTGCGACTTGCATACTATACATCTAATTCCTACCCATAACAGATTGTATTCAAGGGGCAAATCAACCACCTCGACCTCAATCGTGACGGTCTTCCCTCCCAAATGGACCTTAAGAGAAGGAAGAATTCCATGCGGCCGAAATGATCTACCATCAAAAGCAGTCAACATGGTAGCGGATTTAGACACCTCGGGGGAACCCAAAACCTTCCAACATGACAAAGACATCACAGAAGCAGCAGCGCCTTCATCAATCACAGTGCGCTTAACGGTCTTGTTATGACATTCTACATGAATCAAGAGGGACACATAGTAAGGAAAGCGAGGCTGTAGTCCCGCGGTTTCAAATTTGATGATGGAGGAAGAGTTATCATTCTTAACACCAAGACAAGAAAGCAAAGCCTTCCTTTGCGAAGGCAACTCTGAATTACTTCAAGTGCATACATCACATAAGGAGTGTGGCCCAAATCCTTGACAACTGAATAGTTCTGGGTGGCTCGGGCATTAGGATTGTGTCTCAAATTCTTTAGGACTCCCTTAGGAGTGCGAGGTGTGACTTTAGGTTTATCCACAGGGTTTTCAATACGCAAAGGACTCCCAGGTGGAGCAGGTTCCTTTCCAAGGTCTGGTTGTGACGAACCATAGTCCTTCGCATGGGTCACAACCTTAGTAACACGCACCATATTGATGCAACCATGACCATTACTGGCTTCCGGTGGATCTTGATCTCCACCAAACTGATCATGGGTCCTTGAGTTCATGTTTTGATTATGTGGTAAAGGGTTGGTCAGCACAACTGGGCCCTGTGCTAAGAATCTCAAGGATTCTTCCATACGAGGGCACAAGTGAGTGAGGTGGTCATCCTTACACAACTTGCAAGGAAAATTAACCTTACGTTTAGACTGATTGTCCCCCCCAGCATTGCAGGCGTTCTTGTTATTAGAATTGGAATTTTCATTCCTATTCCCACCCTTATGATTGTTTTTACCCTTTTTCTTATTCCTTTCGCGTTGTTGGTTACCCTTCTGGTCCGATGTTTGCACCGAAAGAACATTCACCATTTGGGTGGGTTGAGACGAAGCCGTGGCTTGTCCCGAGGCAGATTGGTTGATAGATAATTGATTCACCTGTTTCACAACTGAATCTACGGGTTTGGTACTCATACAACCAACAATGCCATCGACATGTGGTCTAGGTTTGAACATAAGATCGAAACTAGAACGCGAAGTGTTAGGAATGATCTCATATAACAATCTGGATTGAGCATAAATCAAATCCAATTCTTGTGCCCTAAAAATGGCTTGTTCCTCATTCTGAAATTCGGACGTAGAAACATCCTTTGCTATATAAGGTAGTAACGATTTAAGGAACCACTTGAGGAGAAACTCCAGTGGTATGAAAGCTTTAATCAATATCTTTCGTCTACGCCACTCTTGGATATGGTCTGAGATATGCATGGCTTTGTCTTACCAAAATTTCGACAAGAGTTCTGTACCAACGTTGTAACACACTGGTAGTTGGAAGTGATTAAGAAAATTCATAGCTAGGTCTTCGAACAAAACGAATGGCCCCCTAGGTAAATATATGTACCATTTCACTACAGGCCCGGTGAGGGTGTGTTGAAACAGCCTTAAACGGATCGAATCATCGTGTAAGGAATTAGAAGAGCACCAAAGGTGAAATGTAGTAAAATATTCGCTAGGATATTCTCCTGGTTTGCCCTCGAATTTGGGAATGTCCGAGGGAAGCTTGGTAGGGATAGCCGGCCAAGCTGGGTCATAATATACCAGATCGTTCGTTAGTCTCGACAAGTCAGGAAAATTTAATGTTGCGAGGAAAAGGAGCCTAGGTTGAGCAGGGTGATGCCACACTCATTGATAATTTTGGTTCACATAAGACTAATTACCGTAACCACCATGGCCATGGCCATAGTATCCTCCTCCCGTTTCACCCATGTAGGGTGGCATGGAAGCACCATAATGTGGTGTACCTTAAATATTTGGAGCTACAAAGCCATAATTCGGGGAGTAAGAGGGTTGTTGATACCCGTACACATAAGGAGAATAACTCTGTCCATACTGCGGTCCATAATATTGTCCATAAGAAGCTCCATGAGATGTCCCATGGGATGTCCCATGAGAAACTTCATAAGTAGGAATATGGGGAACTCCCTACGATAGACCATAGGACGTTCCAGAAGTAGGAATATGACGTCCTGAGACAATAGGAGGTACTTGACTCTGAGACACAATTACGCGAGTAGCAACAGTATGAACATGACAAGTAGCAACATTCTGGCCCAAAGGACCACGTGAATGAGGGAGAGGAATAACATTCGAAGAACTAGGAACAGAAGACGAAGGGACATGCGAAGTGATGTAAGTGGTATTCCCTATAGTCACTCGTCTTGCTTCTAGTATCCTAATAGAACTACTAACACTAGGTCTAGGATGAACACGCGATGTAGCCTCCACCACCAGGATGGAGGGTGCAATGTGACTCATGCTCCCAAATCTCCCCACATGGATAGGAATAGGAGTGCCCCCAGGCATAGTGTTAGGTTCAAACTCTGACTCAGCATGGTGTGCCAGATCATGTGCAGGGATACCAGACATGCCATAAATAACGTAACTAGTGCTCACAGGTTCATGGCGAGTCTCGTCGCCCGACATCCAATACCAGCGACTTGTGAATGAGGGATCATACCTAGAGTGTGTAGGTATATCAACTAAAGGATCATACCTAGAGTGTGTAGGTATATCAAGTGAAGGATCATATACGGGAGTAAGATCTTCTTCCCCAACCTCATGAGGTGGAGATGACAACTCAAGAATTTTATCTTCATGATCTCCCATCGTGTGTGAATCAATGTGAGAAGTAGTCCACCTGGACTGTCTGTTTCTCTCTCCCAAAGGAGGAGGAGATGTAGAAGGCGGAAGTCCTGCTAAACGACAAGAATGGTGAAGTGCCGCACCCGAATACACAATGACTCAAAAAATGAAAAAGACTCTTCTAATTACGCAAACCCTAAGGAAGCTAGCGTGCATAGAGCATACACCTATATAATCTAAATCTAATCACAAGCAAACAAGGGTAGGATATGTGAGCTCCCGAATGAAGCATGTATGTCTCGCCTAGGAGAGGCTTGAGACTCCCATACACAATAAGTGGAGGTTCATAACCAATTATTGTGGCCCTCAGCTTCAATGCATATAGCGACTTTGCTGTCCGACCCCAACCTAACCGGGACACCTGCAGAATAACCCCTATGAAGTACCCCCTCGATAACCTAGGTAAGGAAACTAAGGTCACCTCAATATAATCAATGCTCAGGCGGACAGTCACAGGCGAGATTGACCGTATGGGAAGGGTAGCAAAGCCCAAAACTGTCGAAAGAGCCCCTAGATACAAATACAATCCTAGAAATATCTCCGGTGCTACTCAGTTATGACTAGGGGATATCCAAATCAATAACTACTCACACTGCCTCATAATTAACTCCCTTGTACGAGGAGGATCCTGAGAAACACTAATTATACCAAGGAATTTCACACTCTCACCTCGACAGACACATACATGTTGTTGTTTAGTGGTTTTGGAGAATTTACTCACAATGAACTATTTCAAGACCCTAAAACCTAATCTTGTTGGTGTACCCTATAAAAGAAAATAGTTTAATCCACTTTAATTAAGCGTTGATTTTATTTGGCTTATTACTCAAAAAGGTAGATGATCATGCAATCAATGGTGTTATGATGCAACATGAAGTAAAATGCACATCTAACAATCAATGCAAATGCATTGTGTCAAATGAAAAACAGGGCATGCTACCACGTGAAATGCAAAATTTTCTTTAAATGGAAAATGTAATCATTCCTATATGAAAGCCTCACCAATACTTCTCTAAGAAAACCTAGTGCAAGTACCATGCAAAATGCAAAGTGCAATGATGCATAATGATGCAAAGAAGTAAATATTTTTGGATTTTTCGAATAAAAATGAGATAATAAAGCAAAGGAATGACTCTACTAGACCTAGACTCTGCAAGAACTATTCAAACAGCACCCACGCAAAGCACTAAGGTAAAAGAGACCTAATGCACTAATCCCAAAACAAAAAATTGAAAATGCAATGACAAGAACATTCTTAAAAAATTACCCTAAAAAGCGTCTATGGTCAGAAATAGAGGCGTATACAGACTCTAGAAGCATCTAAGGAGATTCAGCAATCATCAAAACTCACCCAGCAACACTCAATATTCATCTAAAAGGAAAAACTTAGGGCATATGCAACTGTGTGTAGAAAACCCACGTATATACGTGGATATCACAGTCAAAACTGCGTGTACACGCGACTGTGAGGAAAAAACTCGTGTACAGGAAGAAAAAGAGATAAAAATGAAGGCAAACAGATAAGCTAAGACAAAATTCACTCCTATCAGACACTACCAGGAAAACATGCCCCCATACCCAACTCAGAAACATAGAAATCAGAGCAATTCAAGAACATTGAATGCCGATAAAAACCCCTAAAGGAAAAATGACTAGGAACTCCCTAGTGGAGTCGCCAATTCTGTTACGGAGAGAAATTCCTATGGCTTGCGGTACCACAACAGACAGGTTAACTCCAGAAATCAATCCTTCCCTATATAAAGGAGAAACCAAACATCTAACACTAAATGATCTCGATTTGTACCTTATTCCGGACGGTTAATGTAGATCCTCGTTGAGATTTTCTAATCTCACTTGTATTAGCAATTTGCTTCCTCAACATTCAACAAACAAGACAAGCATTCTATATATAATTGTTTTATACCTAATCTAGCATAAATAATTGATAACATATAAGCATTTAAAAGCATCCATGGATCAAATACTCATTTAAATATACATTATTGGAAAAGAAAAGATATTTCTATTGATATAATACAGAGATTACAATAGTGACAATCTTTGTTGGCACGTCTGCGAATCGGAGAAACTGAGTCCCCCACTTGGGCCTCCACCACTTCAATCCTCCATCTATCAATAGCAAGCTCACAAGTAAAAGGAAAGCTTGGGAACAACACAAAGTGCTCCAAGGGACAAAGGGATGCAGACTCAAGTATAAGCTCCAGCAACAATGGACTATAGTTTTCTTGCTCTTCAATTCCTCCCTTTTCAATGTATCCAAAGGGTTCCTTATATAGCTCTTCAATGGGGTAATGGAATGTCGAATCTGAGCGATCTCAAGGCATATGGAAGGCTAAGAGATAGGTGACTCGAATCCAAATCAAGGAAAACTCCAAAATCATTTGGTCTTTTGCACACATCTCAATGTACGTGGGTTTAAGGGTCAAATCCGCGTATATACGCAAGAAAGGGATTAAAAGTCGTGTATGCCAATTATTACATGTTTTTAGGGATGATCTTGGAAACATCAAAGGTACAAAAATGGTCCATGGGGTCTAAGGAGTTTGCAGAGGGATAGGGAAGGCCATAAAAGTGTGATTCACCATGTGTGGTAAAATCAGCTATAACTATAGTCTGACCTAGAAGGTAGTTAGGCAGTTAGATAATTGTTTTTTTAGATGTAACCAAGATAAAAGCAAGACAATAGAATGCAAGAGGATTCGAATTTTTGTACTAGGGGAGGCTTTCAAGCTACTGTAATACAGAGCTAAGTTCAGAAACTCTTATGTATTTTGAATTATTGATTATGATATATATGCAAACTATAAGCCCGTTTTATCTTATCTGTCGGTTTCATTTCTGATTGGTGTGATCACTCAATTAACAAATTCATTTCTTGTTTAAGGTTATTTCTCATGAATTTCTTGTGAACTGTGGATGAAAATTAGTATTGTGCTTATGTTGTTCTTTTTTATGTTTCATATATTATACATATCAGCCTTTCATTGTTGCATGATTTAGTGTTTGTCTTAGCCTTATCAGTTTTTACCCTCTTGTTAACAAATTGCAAAACTAAAACCCTAAAAACATGTTTTACTTAGTTTTATTTTGTGAGATTGTGTTGTCTTGTTCTTTAGTAGTCTGAGAACAATTTTTGGCACTAACAGGAAGCACCAGTCTTATTTGTTAAAAATAAAGATGGTACATTACGTTTATGTATAGATTACCATCAGTTAAACAAGATGGCAATTAAAAACAGATATATGTTGCCCCTCATTGATGATCTGTTCAATCATATACGTGGAGCAGCGATATTCTCAAAATATACTTGAGATCTAGATATCATCAAGTCAGAATGAAAGATGAAGATATTTTTAAAGCTGCATTTAGAACCCTATACAACCATTATGAATTTGTGGTTATGCCATTTGGGCTAACAAATGCTCCAACAAATTTTATGTGTTTAATGAACAATGTCTTAAGTAAGTACTTGGATAAATTCATAGTTGTCTTCATAGATGACATATTAATTTATTAAAAAAAAAAGAAGAACATGATGAACATTTGTAGATAATATTACAAGTTCTAAGAGAACATAAACTGTATGCTAAATTCAGTAAATGTGAATTCTTTCAAAAAAATACAGTATCTAGGTCATGTGATATCCAAGGAAGGGATATCAGTAGATCCTGATAAGATAAAAGAAATAATTAAATTTCATGTTCCTAAAGACGTATCTAATGTATGATCATTCATGGGGATTGGAGGTTATTACCGGATATTCATAGAAGGATTCTCGAAGATCGTGAATTCCATAACATCCTTACAGAAAAAGGGAAAAATATTTGTATGGGATCTAAAATGTGAAGAAAGTTTTAATAAGTTAAAGGAATTGTTAACTACTGCACCTATATTAAAAATAATAGATCTAAAAAAGGACTTTCTTGTGTGCACTGATGCATGCAATGAGGGTTTGGGTGGAGTATTAACACAAGAAGGTCATGTAATAACATGAGTCAAGAAAGTTAAAAACACATGAAAAGAATTATGCCACTTATGATTTAGAGTTGGAAGCCATAATATATGCTTTGAAAATGTGGCGCCATCATCTAATCAGCAGAATATTTTTATTAATGTATGATAACATAAGCTTGAAATACTTGTTTGATCAACAAAATCTGAACGCAAGGCAAGCAAGATGGTTATATTTCCTTAGCGAATACCTTTTGAGATCAAACATATTAAAGCAAAGAAAAATAAAGTGGCTAATTCCTTAGGTAGAAATGCAAGACTGAATTTTATAGCTGCCATTAGCAACTACAAAACAGAATTGGATGATAAGTTGGAAGGAGTAAAATTGGATAAAGAATATCAAAATCTAAGAGAAAAAGTTACATAAAATAAATTTGAAAATGTAAAAACAGATTTTATTTTGAATGAAAAAGTCTTAATGCTGTATAAAAATAGATTATATGTACCTAATATACTAGAAATTAAATTTCTAATTTTAAACAAAGTACATAAAAGTCCTTATTCAGGACACCCGGGCTATCAAAAGATGATAACAATGCTAAGGAAGGATTATTTCTGGCCTAATATGAAGAATGAAGTGGCTGAATATATAGCTAGGTATATAGAATGCCAGCAAGTTAAGGTTAAGCTTCAACACCCAGCATGTTTATTGCAACCATTTCGAATCCCAGATTGGAAATGGGAAATAATCAACCTTGATTTCATAACAAGACTACCTAAAAATCAAAAGCAAAATAATTTTGTAATGGTAGTAGTTGACAAACTAAGCAAGGAAGCACATTTTACACCTATTAAAACTACTTATAAGACTGCTAATATCGATGACATTTTTATGAAGGAAATTTTTTGGTTGCACGGAATTTCGAAGGTAATAATTTCTGATAGAGATCATTAGTTTAGTGGTAATTTTAGGAAGTCTTTGTTTAAAGGACTAGATACTAAATCAAAATTTAGTACTGCTTATTATCCACAAATGGATGTGAAAACAGAAAGAATAAATCAATTTCTAGAGGATATGTTACAGATGTATGTTAGAGATCATCCAAAGAAATGGGAAGATTATTTGCACTTAGTCGAGTTTGCATATAATAATCACTATCAGGCTTCAACCAAACTTAGTCCTTTTGAAATACTGTATGGTAAGAAATGTAATACTCCCATTTCATGGAGTAATCCAGTTGATAGATTGATGTTAGGACCTGACTTGTTAAAAGAACTGGAACTAACAATGAAACAGGTACAAAGCAATATGAAAATTGCATAGGATAGACAAAAGAGTCAAGTAAGCCTTAAAAAAACTCTGAAAGAATTCCAAGTAAGTGAGCATGTGTTTGTCAAGGTGTTATAACTAGATCTTGTTCTTAGTTTATCTGTTCTTTTTGTCCTAATTTTCAACCGTTGGTTTAAAATGATCTTACATTTTATGTTGATTTTAAGAATTTTTGACAATCAATAATTTTGGTTGGATTTAATGCTTTTAATGATTGAATTATCTCATTATTTTAGTTTTAAGGTTTGTCTTTTGGGCTTATTAGTTAATATGTACATCTTTAAGCTTTCAAAAACTTATGATAAAAGTTTATTCCAAGTTTTGATTTATAATCTAACTCTCATTTTTTAGTCCTTTATCAAATATTTTAATGAGGAGATTCCTGTAGCAGCTCTGTTTTTCCTGTTTTTGTCATTGTCATTGGGAGAAAATTACGACAATATGGAAATGAATTCGGGAAAACAAAGAGATATTTTTTTCCAAAATAGACTCATTCACAAAAACCCCTCTCAGTTTTGCAACAGCTGTTATCGTTTGAGAGATTCGAATTCATCTTTGTGGCCCCTATTTTCAAGGTTTGAATTATTTAATAATTTCCTGTTTTAGTCACATATTTGCAGCATGTATTCTGATAAATTGAAGGGGAATTTTGAAAACCCAAGAGAGGTTTTTGTTCAAAACATATTCATTAAAAAAAAACTCTCTCAATTGTTACATAGGTGTCGTATATAGAGATATATGAAGGGGTATTTGAGACCCAAATTTTCATAAATTTGCCAAATTTCCCCAAATCCGATTTGTTATTCTTGGGTTAATTGTCTTTAACGATTTTGAGTTATCATGTAACTAATTGATGTAACTATTTCAAATTTAGACCTAGAATGTAGTTATTGAAATACTTTACTTTTTTAATGATAAAAGGAAGACAAACATACCGTTTTGGGGTGGGATTTTTCACTCAAGGAGAGGCTTTTGGAGCTTCGATTTCTCAAGCTAGCACTTATAACTCTTATGTAAATGGATGAATGTTATTGATTATATATAAACTGATAAGCCCTTTTACCTATCATGCTTTTTCATTTCTGATCTGGTTGATTTCTCAGTCTACAATTTCATTTCATGTTTAAAAGTTTATTCATGTAAATGCTTATAGCCTGTGGATGAAGTTAGTGTTTCATGTGTAATGTTTATGGTTTATTGGAATGTGTTTGATCCACAGTTTATCCAACTTGCATGATTCAGTTATGTATTAGCTTGTTGTTACTTATTTCCTCCTTGATTGATGAAGTTTTCAACCAAAACTAAAAATCAAAACCCTTAAAACCAATTTTATTTTATTTTTATTTGAGATTGTGTTGGCTTATTCTTCTAGTAGTTTGAGAACAATTTCTAGCACTAACATCTTTGGCATCGTTGCCGGAGATGAAGCTGAAGTATATCTTCCTTGGGATATCATTATTCATCTGATTTTGAGAGGTGAACAAAGTCAGAAAATCTTTTAGACTACAATTTTTCACCGGTGACTCCACGATTAAAGATTCCACTGCAAAGAGAATTTTGTCGACAGAAAAATAAAGAAGCCAAATGGAAAGGCTAGGTATCATCTTGTTACTTTCCTCCATGAGGTTTTGTTCTTATTCATCAGTTCTTTTTTGTCTTTCCCATTACATGTCAACAGAATTATTTTTTGTTTTGTCTATTCCGATGATCATAAATCTTCAAGTACATATCCCTCTTTGGAAGAAGAAAATCTGCATTCGTCTTGTTTTATTGATATTGATCATATTCCTTCATTTGAAATACATGTGTAGCATGATATACATATTGTCAAAACCCCAAATTTTCTCAAAAATTTAAAATTTTGATATAACAATAAATGCTAAAACCTGCGGTCTAATAATAGCTAACGGTTTGCAATTAAAAGAAACAGTCAAGTAACTAGTTTCATTAAATCTTAATTGTATTAACTCAACAGTTCATTTTTTTTTGTAACAAGAATAAATTCTTCTTGCGTAATGTTTTACTTCAGTTTACTGATGAGTCTTTTCATGTCAAGTAGGTGGAATCTACTTTTGAATCCGGGACTTACTTAGCAATCGTGTTAATGCAGATGATTACTAGTTCTTACATGTTTTACAGGTATGATCGATTGAGTACGTATTAAAAAATTTCTTTAAAGTATCCAGCAATATTTATTTGCAATTAAAAAGCTTAGTAATTAAGCTGCTAAACTTTAAACCGTTTCTGTGAGGTAAAACCATTTGGCTTCCTTCAGTTTTTCTTGTAATCATGTTCAGAAGTAAGTAACGACAGTAAGATATGTTTGCAACTCTAAGCATTAGAATCTCAATTACAAAGTATTTCTACTTTAATCTATGTAATTTGTAATGTTATAATGATTCTTTTGTCAGTATTTATGCAATAGTACATTATTTTGTCTATGTAACAATTGACCCACATTTCGCTTCTGCAAGATAACTTACATCCTATTAATCTTTGGACAGTATAAGTTTGATTGTGCAAACTGCAAACCATAATGCCATCCCACATGAGATCATGGTTTTCCTATATTTTATTTTCAAGTTGAACCCTATGCTTCTAGTAATTTTTGGATTCAATAAGATCATTCATATTCTAGTTATCTTGTTTAGTTCTATAACTACTTTACTACCCAATTGATCTGGTGAATCTTTAGTAATTTTCAAGTTGAGTCATAATCCAAAATCCATCAAAGTATTGTCGCTTTGAATTGTGTAACAGAATTTCAGAATAGTGTTCTTACAACAATTTTTTGTTCACTTCATAGTTCTGCTATCAATGAGTTATTAGTTCATATGTGACTGATAAACATGCAGACTCTAATTGTTAATAGACGTTTAGTCTATATCTAGCTCAAGGTTATAAACATATTGAGATTAGAGTTTATGATTTTCCAACTTATTACCTTATACCATTATAAAGATTATAACTTGTGAAGTCTTTGTATAAGAGATTTACCATGTATAAACTATAGTCTTTAACAAAGGAAACTATAGTTGTTCATTGATTAACATGATCTCTCCCATAAAATATTTGATCTCTTATCTATAGAAAAGACATGAAACATTGAGCTCTATCTATAAATAAGACATGAATTATTTGATTTCTATCTTATAATAAAAACAACATTTAGAGAAAAGAAATGCATTCATTTAAATCGCAATTGTGATATTGTAATATAATAACATAAGGTTTATAGTGGAATGAATCTTATGCATGATTGATTTTTGGGCTTTCTAAGGTTTATAAGTGACATTCCTTGATAGGTCAACGCAACCATAACGTTGATATTCTTGTCACTACACTAGCATATGATAAGGCGCATATGATTAACGATTGCATGGAAAAATTATTGGGTTGATATCATAGTTTAAACCTCATTCCCAATGATTCAATAATTGGTTTTTTTATTTATGCAGGCACTAAAGTATATGACCCACTGCATGTTTGATTTTATGTGACCACGTGGTCGTCTCCTGACCAAGCGTGGGAGATATAAAACACTATTGTAAACCTAACCCTTATCATTCTTCCCCGCAGTTTGCGTTGGCCCTTGAGGCTGCTCTGCTTTGTTTCCATGGCGGCCGTCAGTACTCCTTTCTCCGGTTGCCTTGTGTCTTTATTCAGCACTGCTTTCATCGCCAGTGTGTGGTTCAAAATCCATTCTCAATGGCTAGGTTCTCATTCTGCAACTTGTGGAGATTATTATTGCTCGTGGCTTGCTATCTGTGTAGTTTTCCTTTCGTTGTCTTCATGGCTTACTGTCTGCTTCAGTTACCTTTTACTATTCTCGTGGCTTGTCGTTGCGTGAGGGTTACAATTGTAGGCTGTTGAGCTTTTAAAATGCAAAGCTTGTAGGTGACAGTGCTTCGATGAGGCTGCTCGTCGTTCTCCATTGATAGGTGAATAATAAACTTAGAGTTCTTTTACTTGCTGCAAGTGTATTTACTGTTATCATGGTTAAATAGGTATTTGTTTTGCTGACAGTGGTCTTTCACACTCCTTGCGGGTGCTCGCTACTTTAAACTTTCATGGAGGAGACAATAGACAGTCAACCAGCTATTGCCGTGGCTTGTGGTTTGTTTCGGGTAAGCCCCGTGGTCCATGTATTGGGTTTTCACCCTACTTGCATCAGGGTGGTCAATGGAATCACCCAGGGTTTGGGGAAACCCTCCTTCAACTCGCCATGAGTTATGTTGTTGTTTTTACAGGTTATTGTTGTAATAACTAGAATCAAACCCTCGCTAGTCAATGGGTAGACTCAGTTTATCTGAGCACTGTAAAAAGTTTGTTGATGGCTTTACGACCTGTTAAATTAGTAGTTTTTGTACAGACAGTTTGGTCTTCAGGATTGGTTTATTTTATCAGATGTTTAATGATATACTTTGTGTAATTTCAGGGTTATACCCTTCTTAACTGTAAATGAAATTTTATACTATGTTTGAATACTCTGTAAGGATTTATACTTAAAGTTTTAAGACTGATACTTACGGCCGTAACTTAATTCCTGCTTGTTTTTACTTAGAGTTATGATTTAGTGTTTATCCTGTAGAAACCCTTGTTTTCAAATGGATTATTCCAGTTTATAATAATTACAGTCTTTTTATTTGTCCTTAAAGGACTGTGAGTAAATTATATTATCCTGGTTTTTTAATGGCTACATAATTAAATGAATTTCATTTATTAGTTCAATGTTTTGCTAATTGTAATTGTAATAATTACAAGGGTTTTTAACCATGTACTTCGCCTTCACAGGTACACTCTGTTTGAATAAAAACAAAGAGTTTCTTATTAAGTACATTTTATATATGTTGATCAAAAATGTATTTCATTTCTGTGTATAAATTTAGTTGGTTCTTTAATAGTTTTTTTTTAAGAACTAACTTATGGTTAACCTAGGCTACTAATGTATATAAGTATACAGATAAATTATACTCATAAGTATGAGCTAGGGTTTATACCCATTGAACTTTTAAATTAATAATTTCTGTATTGCTATTTTGTTAATTCGATTACTGTCACAAGATTTCTTCAGTTTGTTTTTAAAAGTATTTCTAATTTATAAACCATATTGTTTATTGTTAATAATAATATTATTTGTATTAATAATATTATTATCTGTGAATATTGTATTCTCTTAAGTTTGTTTTTGTATTTATATATATATTATTAAATAAGACTGAGAACAGTCTATAATAGTAGAGTTTATTTAATAAGATTATTTTGTAAACTTGGTGAAATAAATGAGAACTTTCATCTTGTCAATACTCCTTACATCTAATTTGTCTGTAAGTGTGTATGGACAGTTCTTTATTAATAATACTTTATGCATAGGTTACTACTATCTTTAGTTATTAATATTAAGAAAAGAATTCTATAAGATTTATCCAATTCTTATTTAGAGTTCAGATAGTTGCAGGTAAATTAGTTAATACTATTGGAAAAGAAATAAACTAACAGAATTATATTTACATCTTTACTTAACATAAATAATAAACATTCAACTAACAATTCTATTTCTTCTATTTCAGTATAGATGTATAGTTTATAATAGTAGGTACTGTATAGAAGAATGAATTACATACTTGAACATACTACTATTAGTAAAATAATATGATTATGTTTCTTTTCTGATATTCTAAATACACAGTCTAGTTCTAACAACTCTACGAAACAGATAATATTCTTTCTGGAAAAACAACTATCTACTGAAAGAAAACATTTCAATACTCTGAAAAACATAAGTACTCTATTCATTTCATATTCCTATCATACTTCATTCATTTAAACACACTACCTGTGCTAGAGGACGATCTGGATTACTCCAGATGGGGAAAAAAACAGGTAGGATTATTTTTCATCAAAGAATAGATTCAACATTAAAACAACTAAGAGATTTCAAACTTAACAGTTCACAACGTAGCATATAAATCATGTTCATACACAGATATAAACTTTAACACAGAAATTAAAAGATAGTAGAACCTGTTGTTAAAGCTGGATGACAACAGCGTTGGGAGGCCGTTCCTCCCTATCAACTCCTGGAGAGCACTCAAACAGTGACTTCTTAAGACCCCCGAGCCTATTCTTGGTCTCTTTGGCTAGGACTAGGTGGAGCAAACAACAAAGTACTAGTCCAAAGACTCAATACCAACTCTGCACACTGCAGCAAGATCTTTTAGCTGGAAAGCTATACTAGATCACCTTCCTACAGTTTACCCCTCAAACACCTTCCTCAAAAATTCCCTTCCCAATGAATTCCTTGAAGTGCATTCACCTGAATGATTCTTCTCCTGGAATGAGCAGCCTCAGCTCTCTTCAATGGGTACTTTTATTAAGATTGCCTAGGTCTTTTTGGGTTAGTTGTCATTAATTGAGCCACCTGCTCTGATCCCACTTTATTGGGGGATCATGACCCCAAATGTAGGGAGGTTGCCACCTGCAACATTGGAAGTATTTGAGGATGCTGCCACTTATCTATTTGCTCTCCACCTAGTCTCCTCCACCAACTTGACCAGTAACACTCTTTTTAATAGCTCTCCCAAGCTGTTGTCTCCACTTTTATTTATTTAAAATTTAAATATTAATAATTACATTCCACATCCTTGAATCTGTTGAGTCATCAGTTACAACTTAGCATTAAATTTAACATAATGTCTTGGAATAAAATCAAAATAAGATAATATTATTTTGCAAAATTGGGGCATGTGACATACACACCCCCTTAGAATATAGCATCGTCTTCGATGTTATTTATTTTTCATCCTCCGAAGTCCCCTGGAACAAAATTGGATATGCATCTCGCATTTTACTTTCCAATTCCCAGGTGGCTTCCTTTGGACCAAGGTGCTTCCATTGCACCTTCACATGTCCAATGGTGCGGTTCCGAAGTGTAATTTCCCTCCTCCCGAGGATACAGTCTGGTTCCACTAGAAATTCTCCTTCTGGTTCCACCTGTACAACATTCTAGTTAACAACATGAGTAGCATCATGAACATATTTCTTTAAAATAGAAATGTTAAAAACATTATGTACTCTTAATTGAGGTGGTAATGCTAATTGGTAAGCTACTTATCCAATCCTAGACAAAATTTCAAATGGGCCACAATAACGAGGTGCCAGTTTTGCACAACTCCCCAATCTTAGAGAGCTCTTTTTGGGCCTTACCTTGATGAACACATGCTCACCTACCTGAAACTCCTTTGGAGTTATTTTTAAGTCTGCTTGACTTTTCTGCCGATCATGTGCCACTTTCAGATTTTCCTACACTTGTTTCACAATTTATTCCATTTCTTTCAACAGTTTTGGACCTAATACCAATCTATCTACTGGATTACTCCAAGAGATAGGAGTATTACATTTCCGTCCATATAAAATTTCAAATGGAATAAATCTGGATGATGTCTGATAATTATTATTATAAGCAAATTCTACCAGATGTAAATAGTCCTCTCATTTACCTGGCTGATCTTTCACATACATTCTTAATAAATCTTCCAGTACCTGGTTTACCCTTTCAGTTTGTCCATCTGTTTAAGGTTGGAAAGAAGAACTGAAATTTAATGTGGTATTTAACCCTTTAAACAAATACTTCCAAAAGTTTCCTGTAAACTTAGGATCTCTATTTGAGATTATGACTTTTGGTACTCCATGTAATCAAAAAATCTGTTTTAGAAAAATATCAGCTATGTTTGCGGCCTTATAAGTAGTTTTAACAGGTATAAAGTGAGCTGATTTGCTTAACTTATCAACTACTACCATGATAGAATCATTTTGATTTTGATTTTTAGGTAATCCAGTAATAAAATCTAGACTAATTACCTCCCATTTCTATCTAGGGATGGGTAAAGGCTGTAGCAAACCAGCTGGGCGTTGGTGTTCAGTTTTTACTTGTTGACATTCTAAACACCTTGCAATATATTCAGCTACTTCGGTTTTCATATTTGGACAGAAATAATCTTTTCTTAACATGGTTATAGTCTTTTGGTAACCTGGATGACCTGAATATGGTGTTTTATGAATTTCAACTAGAATTAATAGCTTGACTTTAGGTACGTTAGGTATATATAGTTTATCTTTATACAATAAAAATTATTTTTCATTTAAATTGTAACCTTTTATTAAGTTTTCTGTTGGATTTTCTTTAGCTTTAGCTTGCAAATTCTGGTAAATTTAATCTTGTTTTGTTCCTTCTTTAATTTGTTCATCTAAGTCTGAAACATAAGTGTTGATTGCTGTTGCAAAATTCAGCCTTGCGTTCCTACTTAATGCATCAGCAACTTTATTTTCTTTACCTTTTATATGTTGTATTTCGAAATCATACTCGCTTAAGAAAGCTAACCACCTAGCTTGTCTGGCATTTAAATTAGGTTGATCTAAAAGATACTTCAATCCTTTATAGTCAGTCATTAAAACAAATTTTCTGCCAATTAGGTGATGTCACCACATCTTTAAGGCGTGTATTACAGCTGCTAATTTCAGATCATATGTTGCATAATTCTTTTCATGAACTTTTAGCTTTGTAGACTCATAGGCAATAACATGCCCTTCTTAAGTCAAAACACCACCTAATCCATCATTATAGGCATCAGTGCACACTAAAAATTCTTTATTAGGATATGTTATTCTTAAAATAGGTGCGCTGGTTAATAAAGTTTTTAATTTTTAAAATCTTTCTTCACATTTCTAATTCCAGTCGAACTTCTTTCCTTTATTCTGCAAGGAAGTTATTGGATTTTCTATCCTTGAAAAGCCTTCAATGAACCTCCGGTAGTAACTGGTAATGCCAGTAAAAGATCTAACATCCGTCACATCCTTAGGAACTAGCCAATCTTTGATTGCCCGTATTTTTTTAGGATCTACGGAAATTCCTTCCTTTGTCACTATGTGACCTAAATACTGAATCTTATCCTTGAAGAAATCACACTTACTAAACTTTGCGAAGAGTTGATGTTCTCGCAACTCTTGCAAAACAATTTTTAGATGTTCTTTATGTTCTTCTTCAGTTTTTGAATAGATTAGAATTTCATCGATAAGCATGACCACAAATTTATATAAATACTTATGCATTATGTTGTTCATTAAACACATGAAGACAGCTGGGGCATTAGTAAGCCCAAATGGCATTACGACAAATTCGTAATGACCATATCTTGTTCTGAAATTTGTCTTGAAGATGTCTTCATCTTTAATCCTCACTTGATGATATCCAGACCTTAAATCTATTTTCGAATACATCGTGGCTCCACGTAGTTGATCAAACAGATCATCTATGCGGGGCAACAGATATCGATTTTTGATAGTCATCTTGTTTAACTGACGGTAATCTATGCAAAGTCGCATAGTTTCATCCTTCTTCTTAACGAAGATGACAGGTGCCCCCAGGGAGACACACTTGGTCGAATATACTTTTTATCAATTAACTCTTTTAATTACGATTTTAATTCATTAAGTTCCAATATGTTTATTCGATAAGGGGCCTTTGAGCTAGGTACTGCACCCGGTACCAGCTCAATGGTGAAATCCAATTCCCTTTTCGGAGGTAATCCCATAATTTCTTCTGGGAATACATCAACATATTCTTTTAAGACTAGGATGTCTTCCACTTTTAACTTATCTATTTTAATTTTACTTTCTTCATCAGTAATTGTTATTGCGTAAGATTTACATTCCTTTCTAACAGCTCTTTTAAGTTGTAAAGCAGAAATATGCCTTACAGTAGTTTTTCTAGGAATTCCTTTAACACTTATTGGTTTTTCATCACTGTTTAACCATGTGAAAGTTTTATCATAACAGTTTAGAATTACTCTATGTTATTCTAACTAGTCTATACCAATCAGCAAATCATAAGAACCAAGTGGAAAAACATTAAGTTTAACAACAATTTCAAATTTATCCATAACTAATGCACATTCTTTCACAAAACAAGTTACTTTTATTTTAGCACCAGTGGTTAACTGAACTAACCATGAATTCTCAAACTTATCAACAGATAACTTACATTTTTCTACTATCTGAGGTGCAATATAACTGAGACTAGCTCCTGGATCAATCAAAATAGTTACAGGGGTCTGATTTATCATACCTTCTACTTCCACCATGGAAGTCTGATATTCAGCTTGTCACTTCTCCAAGGATGTGTTGATTCTAGGCATTGTCCTTGCTAGTTCCCCAACGGTCATCTCCTCCTGTATAGTATGAATATTGCTAACAGTCTTCTTCTAGTTTGGACAGATTGAAGCATAGTGTGGGCCATTACACTCCCAGCACTTGATAGGCTCTTTACGCTCAAAGTTCTTGGTAAAGTTTCCATGATTATTTGCAGTTTCCTTACCTTCAGAATTGTTCTGATTATTGGGTGTACTGTTCCTATTTCCTTGGAAATTCTTATTATTAGAGTAGTTTTTAGCCTTATTGTTTTTAAAATTTCTGTTAGGCACAAAATCCTTCTTCTTTTGTTCAAACTGATTATTATTTTTCTTAGCCTTCCATTGGCCAAGCTTTCTTTCTTCCGATTCTGCTCAAAACAAAAATTAGCCTTCCTCGTAGCTTCTTCCAAGGTCTTTGGGTTATCATATTCAATTCTATCTTTAATATGATAAGGTATCAGCTAAGGAATCATTGTACCTTTGATTTCTCATCTACAAGGTATGGTACATACCTAAGTAGACTTAAGAACTTGCTGTTTAGATCCTTCATTGTCATTGAACCTAACTTCAATTTATAAAACTCTTTGTCTCTCCCCTCATAATACTGCTCAGATAGGAATTTATTTTTGAAATACCTCTTAAAGGTACTCCAGTTAACTTCTTTCTCTTTTATACCCTTAACTCTCTTCAATTCCTGCCACCAAATGTCAGCCTTTCCTGAGAGGCTATATATAGCCATTCTAGCCTTTAACTGGTTAGAATAATTATATATTTGGAAGTACTTCTTCATCCCAGATAACCAAGATTCCTCTTCCTCCCCCTTCTCAGTCTCTCCATTAAAGGTTGGTGGTTTTATCTTTTTGAATTCCTCAGAAATTTCCTCATAAGGTTTGTATTTCCTCTTTTTAGTGTACAGATTATCATCACTATTGTCACTAGTAGTATGGTAATTTTGTTGTTCACCAAACACTTCAGAAGATGAACTACTTTCAGTTTTTGTATGTTTCATCTTTTTAGATTTTCGTTGATGACTGGCATCTTCAGATTCTAACCTTCTACCCCTACCCTCAGTTTGAAACTTTTCAATTAAAATCTGATTTAGCTCTTCTTGAGCCCTCAGAATCCTTTCATTTTCTTGCTTTACAAACTCCATTTCAGTTTTTAAGTATTTTACAGTTTGTAACAACTCTGAGGAATTTGTAGTTAAATCCTCTGGTATAGGATCTCTTGGTAAATTTCCCGTTTCAGTAGCTAGAGACTCCTCCTCTGCATACTCTTCCAGCCTTTCCATACCTACCTGTTAAACTTCAGAAAATAAAAAAAATTCTCTGTTGAATAACATTTAAAATAAAAATACGTCAACATAATAATTTAATTTACTGTTTTATGAAAGCTAGTTGGGATTCATCAAGGCCTAGTGTTTGAACCTTGTGCTATGATACCACATGTCAAAACGCCAAATTTTCTCAAAAATTTAAAATTTTGATATAACAATAAATGCTAAAACCTGTGGTCTAATAACAGCTAACGGTTTGCAATTAAAAGAAACAGTCAAGTAACTAGTTTCATTAAATCTTAATTGTATTAACTCAACAATTCATTTTTTTTTGCAACAAGAATAAAGTCTTCTTGCGTAATGTTTTAATTCAGTTTACTGATGAGTCTTTTCATGTCAAGTAGGTGGAATCTACTTTTGAATCTGGGGCTTACTTAGCAATCGTGCTAACGCAGATGATTACTGGTTCTTACAGGTTTTACAGGTATGATCGATCGAGTATGTATTAAAAAAATTCTTTAAAGTATCCAGTAATATTTATTTGCAATTAAAAAGCTTAGTAATTAATCTGCTAAACTTTAAACAGTTTCTGTGAGGTAAAACCATTTGGCTTCCTTCAGTTTTTCTTGTAATCATGTTCAGAAGTAAGTAACGACAGTAAGATATGTTTGCGACTCTAAGCATTAGAATCTCAGTTACGAAGTATTTCTACTTTAGTCTATGTAATTTGTAATGTTATAATGATTCTTTTATCAGTATTTATGCAATAGTACATTATTTTGTCTGTGTAACAATTGACCCACATTTTTCTTCTGCAAGATAACTTACAGCCTATTAATCTTTGGACAGTATAAGTTCGATTGTGCAAACTGCAAACCATAATGCCATCCTACATAAGATCATGGTTTGCCTATATTTTATTTTCAAGTCAAACCCTATGGTTCTAGTAATTTTTTGGATTCAATGGGATCATTCCTATTCTAGTTTTCTTGTTTAGTTCTATAACTACTTTACTACCCAATTGATCTGGTGAATCTTTAGTAATTTTCAAGTTGAGTCATAACCCAAAATCCATCAAAGTATTGTCACTTTGAACTGTGTAACAAAATTTCATAATAGTGTTCTTACAATAAGTTTTTGTTCACTTCATAGTTTTGTTATCAATGAGTTATTAGTTCATATGTGACTGATAAACATGCATACTCTAATTGTTAATAGACGTTTAGTCTATATCTAGCTAAAGGTTGTAAACATGTTGAGATTAGAGTTTATGATTTTCCAACTTATTACCTTATACCATTATAAAGATTATAACTTGTGAAGTCTTTGTATAAGAGATTTACCATGTATAAACTATAGTCTTTTACAAAGAAAACTATAGTTGTTCATTGATTAACATGATCTCTCCCATAAAATATTTGATCTCTTATCTATAGAAAAGACATGAAACATTGAGCTCTATCTATAAATAAGACATGAATTATTTGATTTCTATCTTATAATAAAAACAACGTTTAGAGAAAAGAAATGCAATCATTTAAATCGCAATTGTGATATTGTAATATAATAACATAAGGTTTATAGTGGAATGAATCTTATGCATGATTGATTTTCGGGCTTTAACTAAGGTTTATAAGTGACATTCCTTGATAGGTCAACGTAGCCATAATGTTGATATTCTTGTCACTACACTAGCATATGATAAGGCGCATATGATTAATGATTGCATGGCAAAATTATTGGGTTGATATCATAGTTTAAACCTCGTTCCCAATGATTTAATAATTGGTTTTTTTATTTATGCAGGCACTAAAGTATACGACCCATTGCATGTTTGATTTTATGTGACCACATTGTCATCTTTTGACCAAGAGTGGGAGATATAAAACACTATTGTAAACCTAACCCTTATCATTCTTCCCCATAGTTTGCGCTGGCCCTTGAGGCTGCTCTGCTTGGTTTCCATGGCGGCCGTCGGTCCTCCTTGCTCCGATTGCCTTGTGTCTTGATTTAGTGCTGCTTTCGTCTCCAGTGTGTGGTTAAAAAGCCATTCTCAGTGGCTAGGTTCTCATTCTGCAACCTGTGGAGATTATTATTGCTCGTGGCTTGCTATCTGTGTATTTTTCCTTTCGCTATCTTCGTGGCTTACTGTCTGCTTCAGTTACCTTTTACTGTTCTTGCGGCTCGCCATTGCATGAGGGTTACACTTGCAGGCTATTGAGCTTTTAAAATGAAAATCCTGTAGGTGACAGTGCATCGATGACGTTGTTCATCGTTCTCCATTGACAGGTGAATAATAAACTTAGAGTTATTTTACTTGCTGCAACTGTATTTATTGTTATCATGGTTAAATAGGTATTTGTTTTGCTGACAGTGGTATTTCACACTCCTTGCAGGTGCTTGCTATTGTAAACTTTCATTGCAGAGACAATAGACAGTCAACCAACTATTTTCGTGGCTCGTGGTTTGTTTCGGGTAAGCCCCGTGGTCCATGTGTTGGGTTTTCACCCTACTTGCATCAGGGTGGTCAATGGAATCACCCAGGGTTTGGGGAAACCCTCCTTCGACTCGCCGTGAATTATGTTGTTGTTTTTACAGGTTATTGTTGTAATATCTAGATTCAAACCCTCGCTATTCGATGGGTAGACTCGGTTTATCTGAGGACTGTAAAAAGTTTGTTGATGGCTTTACGGCCTGTTAAATTAGTAGTTTTTGTACAGACATTTTGGTCTTCAGGCTTGGTTTAGTTTATCAGATGTTTAATGATATACTTTGTGTAATTTCAGGGTTTTACCCTTCTTGACTGTAAATGAAATTTTATACTCTGTTTGAATACTCTTTAAGGGTTTATACTTAAAGTTTTAATACTGATACTTACGACCGTAAATTAATTCCTGCTTCTTTTTACTTAGAGTAATTATGATTTAGGGTTTATCCTGCGGAAACCCTTGTTTTGAAATGGATTATTCCAGTTTATAATAATTACAGTCTTTTTATTTGTCCTTAAAGGACTGTGAGTAAATTATATTATCCTGGTTTTTTAATGGCTACATAATTAAATGAATTTCATTTATTAGTTCAATGTTTTGCTAATTGTAATTGTAATAATTATAAGGGTTTTTAACCCTATACTTCGCCTTCACAGGTACACTCTGTTTGAATAAAAAGAAATAGTTTCTTATTAAGTACATTTTATATATGTTGATCAAAAATGTATTTCATTTCTATGTATAAATTTAGTTGGTTCTTTAATAGTTCTTTTTTTTTTAAGAACCAACTTATGGTTAACCTAGGTTACTAATGTATATAAGTATACAGATAAATTATACTCAGAAGTATGAGCTAGGGTTTTTACCCATTGAACTTTTAAAGTAATAATTTCTATATTGCTATTTTGTTAATTCGATTACTGTCACAAGATTTTTTCCGTTTGTTTTTAAAAGAATTTCTAATTTATAAACCATACTGTTTATTGTTAATAATAATATTATTTGTATCAATAATATTATTATCTGTGAATATTGTATTCTCTTAAGTTTGTGTTTGTATTTATATATATTATTAAATAAGACTAAGAACAGTCTATAATAGTTGAGTTTATTTAATAAGATTATTTTGTAAACTTGGTGAAAGAAATGAGAACTTTCATCCTGTCAATACTCCTTACATCTAATTTGTCTGTAAGTGTGTAAGGACAGTTCTTTATTAATAATACTTTATGCATAGGTTACTACTGTCTTTAGTTATTAATACTAAGAAAAGAATTCTGTAAGAGTTATCCAATTCTTATTTAGAGTTCAGATAGTTGCAGGTAAATTAGTTAATACTATTGGAAAAGAAATAAACTAACAGAATTATATTTACATCTTTACTTAACATAAATAATAAACATTCAACTGACAATTCTATTTCTTCTATTTCAGTATAGATGTATAGGTTATAAAAGTAGGTACTGTGTAGAAGAATGAATTACGTACTTGAACATACTATTGTTAGTAAAATAATATGATTCTGTTTCTTTTCTGATATTCTAAATACACAGTCTAGTTCTAACAACAACTCTATGAAACAGATAATATTCTTTCTAGAAAAACAACTATCTACTGAAAGAAAACATTTCAATACTCTGAAAAAACATAAGTACTCTATTCATTTCATATTCCTATCATACTTCATTCATTTAAACACACTACCTGTGCTAGAGTACGATCTGGATTACTCCAGATGGGGAAAAACACAGGTAGGATTATTTTTCATCAAAGAACAGATTCAACATTAAAACAACCAAGAGATTTCAAACTTAACAGTTCACAACATATCATATAAATCATGTTCATACACAGATATAAACTTTAACACATAAATTAAAAGATAGTAGAACCTGTTGTTAAAGCTGGATGACAATAGGGTTGGGAGGTCGTTCCTCCCTACCAACTCCTGGAGAGTGCTCAAACAGTGACTTCTCAAGACCCCCAAGCCTGTTCCTGGTCTCCTTGGCTAGGACTAGGTGGAGCAAACAAAAAATTACTAGTCCAAAGACTCAATACCAACTCTGCACATTGCAGCAAGATCTTTCAGCTGGAAAGCTGTACTAGATCACCTTCCTGTAGTTTACCCCTCAAACACCTTCCTCAAAAATTCCCTTCCCAATGAATTCCTTGAAGTGCATTCACCTGAATGATTCTTCTCCTAGAATGAGCAGCCTCAGCTCTCTTCAATGGGTACTTTTATTAAGATTGCCTAGGTCATTTTGGGTTAGTTGTCATTAATTGAGCCACCTGCTCTAACCCCACTTTCTTGGGGGATCATGACACCAAATGTAGGGAGGTTGCCACCTGCAACATTGGAAGTGTTTGAGGATGCTGCCACTTGTCTATTTGCTCTCCACCTAGTCTCCTCCAGAAACTTGACCAGTAACACTCTTTTTAACAGCTCTCCCAAGCTGTTGTCTCCACTTTTATTTATTTAAAATTTAAATATTCAGAATTACATTCCACATCCTTGACTCTGCTGAGTCATCAGTTACAACTTAGCATTAAATTTAACATAATGTCTTGGAATAAAATCAAAATAAGATAATATTATTTTGCAAAATTGGGGCATGTGACACATATACCCATATCTCTTGAAGTTGATTATTCTAGTCATCTTGTAGAGAATAAGGCTAATCTATTACCTTCTACCATCACTGCTGAAACTTGCGAACATCTTGTTGAACCTCATTTTCAACTCATAGATTTTCAGTCTAGACTCAGACAGAAGATGTTTAAACCTCTTAGGCTGCCATCTCTCTTACATCCTTACCCTTCCTACTTTGTTGAATATCTTCCCCATTTTACTAGAAAGACCATATTACAACAGAGAAGCTTTTAGAATCTTTTCATAATTTCATTGATAATTTTGAAATCATGCATGAGGATGTTGTCATGAGGTTATTTTCGAAATCCTTTGCTAGAGATGTTGGGTTTTGGTTTCGAAATTTAAAAGTTGATTCAATTGGATCGTGGGAAGAGTTACATGATGTCTTTTTGAAGTATTGGGGTAAGAATAAATCTTATGATCAATTTCTTTCCGAATTTTATAGTTTGAAAAGGGAGAATGATGAGCAAATTACTAAATTTAATTGGAGGTTTCAAATTTTTTATATCAGTATGCCTATGGAGATTAGACCTTCAGAAAAACTTGCTATGGTATATTATGTTATGGCTCAACATTCAGATCTTGTCTTTTTCGTGTTAGAAAGGAAATCATCATCTTTAAGACAATTGTTTGAGGATGCAAAAGGAGTGGAGGAGAACATTCGAGCTTGCAAAATGCTTCGAGATCAAGCTCATGTTGAAGATATACAAGCTTATTAACAGGAAGAAGAACGTAGGTATCATTCAGATTTAAGACAATTTTCTTCATCATTTTCAAATTTTCATATGAACAAGGATATAAATGACGCTTGTCTTGATTCTTCATATCAGTTTGCTGACTTTTTAGATGATAATATACTTTCAGTGGATTATATTAGAAATTTCCTAGTTCCTGCTATGAGATTATCATGTTATGAAGAAGAAGTTGTTGCTCTTCAACCTCTTACTATTGATATAAGAAATAAGCTTCCATTCTTGACTTATGGTCACTTTCAGAATTTTATTTGTTCAAGTTTTAATCAAGGGTTTTATTTAAAGGTTAATAAGCAGTTTGAAGAGCCCTTGGTTTCCATTCTTGAGCCAAAGTTTAAAAAAAACAGCAATGGAGAGGAAGAGAATGCTTCACTTTATGATGAATATAATGAAGACATTGAAGTTTTAAATCAGAAATTTCATGATCCTGTGGCTTCTTGGATGGAGTTGTATTTTTCAAAAGTTTATAATGCTCCAACTCTTGGCATAGTTTCTATTTCCAGTCACAAGTATCAGCTACCTACATACTCTTTATTGCATTTATCACATCTTTTGTGGGTTTTCTCAAATAGTAGCATGCATGGAATTATGATTCTCAGTCAAATGGTTTCTTGGCTTCACTGGAAGTATGATTACACTTGATTAGGTTGTTTCCTCTGATTAGAAGTAGGATTAAATAGAAGAATAAGCTCACTATATGAGCATGTAGATTCTTTTCAGTATGCTGGTTTGTAGCAGTATTTTGTCATTTCAGAGGTATGTGTTCAGATTTTGAGAAAGTTGCAGAGATTTGGTAAATGACTCCATCACCCAATGAATAAGTCACAAGGTCTACAGGTTCTTGAAGCCTCACAAGGAGGACTTCATCCTGCAGCAAGAGCCAGATGTTATAACTAGATCTTGTTCTTAGTTTATCTGTTATTTTTGTCCTAATTTTCAACTGTTGGGTTAAAATGATTTTACATTTTATGTTGATTTTAAGAATTTTTTACAATCAATAATTTTGGTTGGATTTAATGCTTTTAATGGTTGAATTATTTCATTATTTTAGTTTTAAGGTTTGTCTTTTGGGCTTATTAGTTAATATGTACATCTTTAAGCTTTAAAAAACTTATAATAAAAGTTTATTCCAAGTTTTGATTTATAATCTAACTCTCATTTTTTAGTCCTTTGTCAAATATTTTAATGAGGAGATTCCTGTAGCAACTTTGTTTTTCCTATTTTTGTCATTGTCATTGGGAGCATATTACGAGGATATAGAAACGAATTCGAGAAAACAAAAATAGTTTTTTGTCCAAAATAGACTCATTCACAAAAACCTCTCTCAGTTTTGCAAAAGCTATTATCGTTTGAGAGATTCAAATTCATCTTTGTGGCCTATTTTCAGGGTTTTAATTATTTAATAATTTCTTGTTTTAGTCACAAATTTTCAGCACATATTCTGATCAATTGAAGATGAATTTTGAAAAAACAAGAGAGGTTTTTGTTCATAACATTGTTATTTAAAAAACCTCTCTCAGTTTTTACACAGTTGTCCGGGATCTATAGATATGAAGGGGTCTTTGAGACCCAAATTTCCATAAATTCACCAAATTTCCCCAAATCCGATTTGCTATTTTTGGGCTAATTTTCTTTAAAGATTTTGAGTTATCATGTAACTAATTGATGTAACTGTTTCAAATTTCAACCTAGAAGGTAGTTATGGAACTACTTTACTTTTATAATGATAAAAGGAAGACAAACATACGGTTTTGGGCTAGGAATTTTCACTCAAGGAAAGGCTTTTGGAGCTTTGATTTCTCAAGCTAGCACTTATAACTCCTATGTAAGTGGATGACTGTTATTGATTATATATAAACTGATAATCCCTTTTACCTTTCATGCTTTTTCATTTCTAATCTGGTTGATTGCTCAGTCTACAATTTTATTTCATGTTTAAAGGTTTATTCATGTAAATGCTTATAGCATGTGGATGAAGTTAGTGTTTCATGTGTAATGTTTATGGTTTATTGGAATGTGTTTGATCCCCAGTTTATCCAACTTGCATGATTCATTTCTGTATTAGCTTGTTGTTGTTTATTTCCTCCTTGATTGATGAATTTTTCAACCAAAACTAAAAACCAAAACCCTTAAAACCAATTTTATTTTATTTTTATTTGAGAATGTGATGGCTTGTTCTTCTAGTAGTCTGAGAACAATTTCTAGCACTAACACAAGGTAAAACCCAGAAAGAGATCCTTTAATTGGGAAGTTGTGCTAAATTAGCACCTAGGTATTGTGGACCATTTGAAATATTAGCAAGAGTTGCACCAATGGCTTATTAGTTAGATTTTCCACCTAATCTTATAATACATAATGTATTTCATATTTCCATATTGAAAAAGTATGTGCACGATGCTACTCATGTGATCGATTGGAATGTTATTCAGGTAGAACCTGAAGGATATTTTCAAGTGGAACTGGACTGTATCCTAGATAAGAGAGAAATTTTTCTTCAAAATTGCACAATTGGACAAGTAAAGGTGTAATGGAAGCACCTTAGTCCATATGAAGCAACCTAGGAATTGGAGATTCATATGCAAGACGCATATCCAATTTTGTTCCAGGAAGACTCAGAAGACACTTAAGCGGCATGGAGGATGATGTTGAACTTAAGAGGGGGCGTTTGTAACCCACCTAGATCTAAAAAACATTTTTATTTTGAGAAAAGCATTCTTTTAAAAGTTATTTTAAGGTTTTATGTTATTAACCAAGGATGGTCAAGGATGACTGTAATTGAATATTTTATTTATTTAAATAATTAAAATAGAAGACACCTATCCAAAGAAGACTACTGAAGAGTGTTCACTGACCCACTATGAGGAATGATCTATTGTAGAAGGCCAACTGACAAGTGGCGGCAATAGCATTCACTTTCTAGTTGTGGAAGGAGGCAACATCCCTAAAATTATGGTCATGTTCCATGAGAAGAGGAACTAAGCAGGTGGCTCATTTAACTGCAAAAATGACCCAAAAACCTAGGAAATCTTATATATACCATCAAATTGAGCAGGAGGATCACTACATTCTATTCCAAGTGATTAGGGCCTTGTGAATTTGCTAAAAACTGGAAATTTAGGCACATAAGAGGAATTTGATGAGGGGATATCTAAAGTGAATTGTTGAAGTTAAGTATGCAAGTGAGGTTGCTAAGTTACAAATATTATTGTGTAAGCTTCTACATAGCATCTTTGGCCTGGTGGTTAAGTGAGAAGGCTCGGAGGTCCTAAAGCAAGTGATCTTTGCTGATTTCAGGAGACAATTGGGAGGAATGGTCTTCTTTGGGTGTTTGTCCCCTTCGACAATTAGCAAGTTCTAAGTTGTTTTGCTTATAAATCTTAAGTACATTTATTTTTAATCTTTAGAATGCTATGAATGTTAAAGTTTCTAGAGCTGTAATCTATTTGTTGCAATAGAGTAGGTTAATATTTTATTTGAACTTTGATTTATAAATGTTACTATATGCATAGAGTTTCTTAGTGAAATTAATAGTTACCGTATCTAGAATAATGTCTTATCTCTGTATGTAAATCTTATTTTTTTACGTGGTGTACTTAAATAAATAGTAGTTAATATTTCTTAGCTTTTCTATTAAAAACTTTACAGTTCAATCAAAGGATTAAACTAGAGGATATCTTCATTTTCAATTAAAGCTATGAATCTTCTACAAGCATGACATGATCCTTTCTTTTCGAAAAATTGTAAAAGAATCCATAGATTCTCAAGTTTTATGTTTATCATTATTCTATAACCCGAAAATACATGGTTTTCGTCGAACAACAAATCTAAGGTAAGATTTATAAGATATACAGTTTATGTTTAGCCAAAAGTATTGAACGTTTCAAGATGAGCTAGGGTTTTAAAATAGTACAGTAAATTAAACCATTATAAAACCCACGATGAATGACAAAATATATATAGGTTTTTAATTTAGAACAATTATAATATCTTATAGTTTACATCAAGTCACTGGATCGAAGCCTGTAGAGGCTATTATGTCAGAACAAGAAAAATATAAGAAGTGTATTCTACTTAGCATTTTTATAACCCAAATGAAGTTAGGCCGTAGACAAAACTTTTGTTTAACATTTTATTTCTCTTTTGTTATCGATTTTTCCACACATTAGTAAGTATACATAGTAAACATTCCAAATCAATAACTAATTAAATCAAGAGTTCAAATCCCATAAGGGAGGTATTTTCCCTTACAATAAGTTTAAAAACCAAAGCGACAATAATCTAACCTTTAAGAGTAAACCCTACCCAAACATACAAAAACTTTCAACATTTTACAGCCACAACCTTTTAAATGCAACAGCCTTACGGCTTGATATTTATTCATCCAAACAAGTGTCTTGCTAGCTAAACTTTGACAAAGTAACACCCTAAATAAGAAATTCAAAAATTCACTAGCCTTACGGCCTTAAAATTACAATTTAGTAAATACAATAAAAACCCTCAAAGGAATTATATACAACAATCAAAATTTACAAGTTCAGAGTGGTAGTCGAAAGACAAAACTTAAATGCTCTTAACATTGCAAGATAAAAAATTTATACACAGAGTAGTGCCTAAGTGGATTAAGAGTGCATGCTAGAGAATGAGAATCCAATTGAGGTAATTTGCAGGCCTTTAAACCCTGATGGAAACTTCTACATTAACCTTTAAATGTTAAAAGAAGCAAAAAATCTGTAATAGCTTGAAATCAAATCCACAACATCTCTATACTTATGAATTAAATTATAGTTTCCCTTCAGACTCCATAGTCTGAGTCAAAGGGATACTCTCTTACATTACCCAACTGTAAAACACCATAAGGCATAAACCACAAGAGGGTTTACCATTCAACGGAAGAAACTCGTAAGTATCAATGACTCCAAATCTAGGAGAAATCGCTGGCCTAGCCATAGATCTAGAAGGAGCAACAAATGCAGGATAAACAGGTCTTTACTGGACCCATGGATTCACCTCCATGAAGACTGGTCCAAATATAGCATAGCAACCAAGTTGAAACCTCCTATAAAGCATATCAATGCAGAGGTAAAAAATGGTTACAAAAGTATATTTTAGAACAACGAAAATTTTAAAAAACACAAACAGAAGAAAAGTTATTGTTTTCAACCTTCGCTGAGTAGACAATGGAAACAAAGGCTAACAAAGTTGGTTCATAAAGATAATTCGAGTAGAACAACATGGTTGGGCCAGAGCCAAGATAAGAGAATAAGGCTGGTGTTTACACAAAGTTTGGGTGGCGTCGAAGGCTGAGAGAAGGCTGAGAGCCTCGACTCTTCCACACAAAAAATCACAATGCAAAAGCAAAGTAATACCCTTATGTTTTTTCAAGAAAATATCAATGCTTTAAAGCTGGAGCCTTCAACCTTCACGTGGCTCCCATGAATTCCACTTGGTTTTAATTTTTACCCCAACTCTATAGTTCAAACACCGTCGAATTTACCCATTGTCATTTTCTTAAAATGCCACCATGTTTACTTTATAAATATACTTGGTCTAACGTATGGAAGGAAGAAAATCAATGCTTAGATTATATTCTTAGTGTAATGGTTGATTTCTCTTAGCATAGTTAGGATCCATTTATGTGTCTTTACCTAGACCTTTTGGTTGTTACCAAAACGAGACAAGATCTCCACCACAAAACACCTGCAAAAGTATAAGTAGGTTTTGCGTTAGCCAACAAGCTAAGTAAGACCTGTAAAACCCACTGCCATAGCATCTTAATAGGGTTAAGAAATACTTAAAAACATAACAAGGTAGGCACACCAACTATAATTGTCGATAAATTAACATGAAATTTCTTTGCGTCTTGACAAAATAAGTAAATTAGTTTCAGTATAACGATATTTTGCATAGATAAATATTGTCATATCTAATTTGTCATATTCAATGGATAGAGTGCTAGCTCAAGTAAATTTTAGGATGAAAGAGTTAGTGTGAACTTTACATTATGTATTTACACATAGACCTTCATAAAAAAAATTAGTTTATGAATTTTGGATTTGTACACATATGATATAATAGACTATATCTAGACAAGGGAGGATTATAAATCCTAACACTAACACCACCCCTTAATCCTAGCTTGGACAACTGTGGGCCCTGGAAACAAGGCCACAAGTCACCCATTACAATCTAAAAGAATTAAAAATTTGCTTAATAAACCGAGTAAATAGGGTAAAACCTCATGGGAACCCCCTGCCCCCACCCCCCCCTCCCCCCCCAAAAAAAGTAGGAACATGAAATAAAAGCTATTCTTAGGAGAAAATTCTTCCTCTTTGGGAAATAACTTTAAAAAAATCTGTTGCAATTTGAAACACTATGCAACAGTATGGTTCTTCTATGCAGCAACATCCTGGAACTATGCATGTGAACGTCTCCAAACTAATGATTATGTCTGGAGGAATTTTTCTCTTTGGAAGAAGAAGAAAATGTTCAACTGAATCAGGAACATAGACAACTGCAAGATGAAAAATAGACCCATGTAGAGAAACCAAGATCAACGGATGAGAGAGAAAAGTGCTTGAGAATTCAAACCATGTGGTGGAATCCCAAGAAACTTATATTCTGTAGCCTTTAACATCAAACAATGTGAGGTAAAATCAGCTCCAAGTGTTAAGAGAAAGTGTCCAGGGGAATGTAGAATGTCTCCATCTTTACTAGTTTTGTGAGAAGATGAGCATGTGATAAAATAGAAAGGTAGAGAAGCCATGGGACCATGGAGATTGAATTCTTGAGCTCCATAATCTTATATAGCTTCAAAATTAACCAATGATCCACAAAATATAATATCAGAAAACTCATGAGAGAAAACTGACATCAAATCCCCAACAACAATTTTGAAAGAGACTTGCGGTACTTGATTTTTCATACCAAAATTGATGAGAACAGCTACAAGCATCACTAGAGGATATTGAAAATTAAAACTCAAACCAAATAAGTTCATATCATATCCAAGAGTATGGAACAAAGGTTTCAAGTTCCCCACCGAAATGGTATATGCACAATTTTCTCCTTCTTCAATAAAACTATGAGTATTGGTGCATGCAATCATGTAGGAATTTGTTGGAAGTTCTATACAAAGAGAGTGAATGGATCACTCCTAAAATATAATATTTCTTCCAAAATATCCAAATTATTACTTTTCTACACACAAGCAACAACATTAGAGAGAGAAATCAAATTCCTCTTCATTTTTTGAAACAATCATTGGCAAACTTTGCATAGAATTTAAAATAAAAGAATCACTGGAGAATGTTTACGTAGAATGGAAGGAGAGTTTTTCTTCAATAACAGAGATTTGAATGTATTCTTCTGGATCTGATATATGAGAATATGAGATATCATATATCTCATAAACTTATGGAGCAGGAGGAGAAGGAGTCACTCCAAGGAGACTTTCTTCAATTTGAATTGACTGTGTTGAAGATTCTGCTTCTTCTTCATCTTGATCAACTTCATCAGAGAGAGTAGAGGCGGATAATTTTGAATAAAGAACTCTTGTGGTGCTGGGTGTTCTCTCCAAATTTCTATAATGATCCTCATTGTGCTTTCCAAAGGTTCTATCCAATTATGTCTAGAGATCGTTTAAGTATTCAGCATAATCAATAAGGTAGCGCAAGATTGGAGAAAAGGACAAGAATATTGCTCCAAAATATCTATCACCTCCATTTATCCAGTCATTCTTATCTTCATAAGACTCTTTACGAAGTCTAATAGATACTTTATAGGGACCTTGTCTCTTTAGAGATGAAATTGTCTTCAATTTTGATTCTGAATATCTTGTGAATGGAGTAAGAATAGGAACTGATAATATTGAATCAATATGAAGTTGTACCTACAAAATATCACTGCAAAACAAACCAATTCATAATCATCTCATTTTTAATCCTTCCATATCGAAATGTACACTTTCTCAAGGTCTGTCACACCTGCAGAAACTTCTCTGGACAAATCCAGAGTTAGCAAGGTAAATATTGCAGGATTTATGTGGAAACCCAACTAATTCTAGTGTACAATGGAGACCAGATAGACTTACCGCTAGCCTGAACAAGGCTCTGATACCATGCTTAAATTATTGAACCATTTATCTACAAGCAATGAGTGCAATTGAAAGGTATAATTATTTAGTTGAATGGAATGAAAATTGTACACTAAACAAGACAAATTTCACAGGAAACAGACAAGAAATGCTTAGTAAATTACAAAAATAATATTCATTAATCCCAACAGTATACATTGATGTTACATAAAGGAGAAATCAAATCATGTGGATAAGATTTGAATATACCAACTCAATCTTGACTGATTGTTCAGCCCAGAAATGGCCCCTTTTTTACCACCCTTATCCACCTCTTTTTGCCTCATCCTACCCTATTGTGCAAGCTAAACAGACATTTTTCCCTAACTTGGCCCCTCAAGTCACAAATGTATGGTTAATAATTGTCTTATTTTATTAATGCTTAGGATTGTGGTAATCAAGGCTCTACATCTTAAAATATGCTAACATATGATGGTTTATAAAGGTATTTCGAGATATAGAGAATGCAGGTGTAGCGAGCTGAACATGCCAAGGGAAGGATGGACATTCATTGCTAAATTTGATCACCATCCATCCCACCATTTCCCAAAGAACATAGTCCCAGTGTATTATTCTAAGCGAGTTGTACAAGGGTAGCTACAACAGATTGCACAGATTTGGAGGCAACAGTGTGCCGCTACTCAAAAGTAGCTGTGATCTACGGGATATCTACTCAATCAATCAAGATCATTATTTCTAGGTCGAATAATAGTTTCCCTATATCTTCTACTCTCATCCTTACACAACTGTAACATTTATTGTAATTGAGGTAGCCTAAACATCAGAGATCTTCATGGCTGCCCAATAATAGGGATAGGATATTATGATTGAAAATGTATAAATATGGGGAGCTATTCTGAGCCAGGGGTTGAAATTTTAACCAATTTATTGTATCAGTTGTGACTAAGGATGTGTGATTTATCTGCCCTCAGTTAATACAAGGATTTACTTCAGATCTCAGTGTTTTAATGTGCGTTACCTCCAACATCTCTGTGTGAAGGATGGGCCTGCCTTCCCACAGGGATTGCTGAGTTAATTAGGAATTATATTTATTCTGTTGTGTGATGTTGTGTTAATTTCCTTTCCTCTTTGCAACAGTTATTGATTTACAATGTGTTATTATTTGCATTTCGTGGAAAGTTGCAGTGGTATGATGTGACAGTCAACTATATAGGTTAATTGTCTTTTATGCAACTGTGACGTGATATTTGTGACATCTTTGTTCATCCCTAGTTCTTTTAATTGATGTTCTGTAGATCCTTACAGTTCATTCCATTTCTTTTATAGTTGCAGAATTTCATTCCTATACTTTGAATTTCTAGAGTAGCTGAATTCAATTCATATTCTTTGGATTATTAGAATAATTAGATCAAGATAGATGGGTGTATCAGTAGATGGTTTGGAAATCAGGATTTAATTTTCTGCAAAAGTAATCTAGATGTGCTTTCTCGAATCTTTCAATTCTAAATTAAGAATAGTAAAAGGTAATTGTGGTTGTATTCTTTATAAAGTAAACTAGATTAAGTGGATCTTTGGGTTGAGTGTAGCTGAGCAGAGAGTAGGATTATTTACTTACAGTAACTCATTATTTAAGCATATATAGTGCATATTATCATTGAAATAAAAGACTTCCTTGGGTTGACAATAAATATTGAACACTCTGTATGTTAGCTTTAATTAACTTGCATATTGGGTGACCAATATTTTGGCGCCGTTGTCGGGAAGGATAAGTATTAGACACTATCCTAGTTGCATCCTGTAATTGTTTCTATTCAGTATTCTTCAGTTTTTTTCATTTGCATGATTTGGGTTGCATGAATACAAGAATGGTACAGCGTGATCATCTTATAAATCCCAGAACACTAACGTTGTAGGTGGTCGAGGTCATGGGCGAGGTCCAGAATTGGGGAGAAGAACATTCATTGACGATCTGGTTGATAGAACCAATTTTTCTACCAGGGCTCGCTATCAGGAAACACCCATTAGAAGAATCCCTCCCAACCCTGGAGTGCCAGCGTCAGGTTCTACAGTGGAGAACACACAAGGAGCTGCAACACCATCGAATACCCCTGTAGAGGAGGATAGAGTTAGTACTGCAAGATCGGCTGACCGAGATCTGATCTATCACATTAACGGGAAGTTTGTAACGAAGGAGTGGACACAGTTCCATCAGAAATTTGTTGATAAGTGGAAGAGCGAAGAGGATAAAACAGAAGAAAATATGAGTAACAGACACGAATCCGAAGAGGAAGAGGCAATGGGAGAAAATCATAATCATGAAGATAATTCCTTTCCTGAAGGGACGGTGGCTACACTTCAATTCCCAATTCAAAAACCAGAAGGGATAGCCCCTATGAAAAATATATTGCCATTGGTGTTGCCCCACTTTTATGGAAAAGCGGTAGAGTATCCAAATGAATTTCTTTTCAAATTTGATATCCTCTGTCGTAGCTATGACTACACCACCAACACACAGAAGCTGAAACTCTTCCCTGCCACTCTGAAGGACAATGCATTATGTTGGTTTATGATCCTAGGAGGCAGAACTGTCACTAATTGGGATAGGATGAAACATGTGTTCCTGGAGAAATATCAGGAGTATTGCAATACCAAGGATAAGAGAGAAGAACTATTTAAAATGGTACAGAAGGATGATGAAAGTCTGGAAGAATTTGTCGAGAGTATTTTATATAATGTGCAGAGAGTTGGATAGAATAATATGGGGTTATATGTGCTCAAAATAATCCTACTTCGTAGGATTAGGGATGATTGCCTAGATATGTTAAACCTGTTAGGAAAGTGGGATATGTCCAAGGAGTATTTCGAGAAAATTGTGGAACTGTGTAAAAGGTACTCTAGGGGATCTTCCAGGAATAACAGGTGGGACAAACGGGACAAATTAGAACGTGATGTCTTTGACAAAACTCATAAGTCATCTAATGGAGGAGCCACCCATGCAGAGATAGGAAACCTCCTCGAAAATTTTAAAATAGAAATGATGAGCTCTATCTCCTCGAAAATAGATGTCCTTAGGGCAAAGCAGAAACAAGAAGTAGAGGATCTCACACTAGGTGTATTCTTCCCTCGATGTAGAAAGAACCACCCTCTGAAGGAGTGCCCGCTCAAAAAGATAGAAGTGTGTCAACTGTGCAAGCTGAACCATGACAAAAAAGAATGCTCGTCACTACCCCAAGTGAAGGCTATTCTGTAGGCATCAACTCCAGAGATGGAACCAGCTTACTTTATTACACAAAAGAAGCCCTGGAAGCCTCGAAATCAAGGTATGACTCCAGACTCATTTCCATTTTCGAATAACATGAATAATTGGAATAATTTGCAACACATGAATACACAATTCCCTTCATATTATTCTAATCCTCAATGGCACCCCTCTCAACCTTCAATGCAAAATTTTAACTCCTGGAACCCTTGGGTTCAGCCACCACACCAACCAAATTCTTGGTCTCTTGGATGGAGGAATTTCCATCCAAGGAACCAGTTTCCTCAACAGCTTCCACATCAATCATTTTCTCAATAGCCATACCCTCCTCAATATCCTCAGCCTTATCAGCAATTGCAGCTGCAACTTTAGAACAATGCTTCCCCCAATATGCCGATACAACCTCAACTACCTGCTCAACCTAATCCTAAACCAAATAATAAAATAGTCCATCAATTTGAGACTGTCAACATGCATGCTTACTCCCTTAATCCTGTAACCTGCAACAATATTCGCTTACGATCAGGAAAGGTAGTGGAGCCTTTGATCATTGAGGATGTTCCATTGCCTATGCATGAAGAAGGGGTGAACCCACAGCATTTATCTAATGTGACCCCCATCATTGAATATGTTGAACATCCTACTAATATGTCGACTGAAACATAGGATAATACATCTATCGACACACAGCCTACCCAGCTGATTAGGGAACCACCGTACCCTGAAAGATTAATGCTACCAAAGGTAGTGGCACAACCTCAGTTTAACCTCTTAGGAGAGTTAAAAAGTCTTTATGTTAAAATTACCCTACTTCAAGCTATTCAAGATGTACCTATCTATGCTAGAACTATTCGGGATCTGTGTACAAGGAAACCAGGAAGGAAACCCAGGGATCTTCCCACTGTTCATGTCATAGGGAAATTATCTGCATTAATAATGGGAAAAACCCTCTTGGCCAAATATGACGATCTCAGGAATCCCACTGTCACTGTGCATATTGGGCATACACAGATACCCAACGTACTGGTATATTTAGGAGCAACCATTAATGTTATGGCTATTGAAACTGTAAGAAAACTTGGGCTCACTAATCTCAGGCTGACCCCCACTATTTTAGAACTGGTAGATAGATCCACTATTAAACCTGAAGGAATTTTGGATGATCTCGTCATCTCAGTTGATTCTTGGAAGTAACTTGGTGACTTCTTGGTTTTACAACCTAAGTCGCAGATAGGAGGACACCCACTGATCCTGGGAAGGCCTTGGTTAGCTACAACTGATGCTTGCATCAGCTGTCGATCTGGGTCTATGACCATATCAGATGGCACCAAGATAAAGAACATCACTCTCTATCCTCCAGCTCGACCAATATTAGAAACTGAAACTCCTTTATGGATGGAACTAGAGGAAGAAGAGGGCGTTCAACCATTATTAACGATAGGGAAGGCCTTAACCTTTAAGGATGAAACTAAAGACAATGCCATTAATAATTTCATTAGTGAACCCACTTCTGTCAATAAGGAAATTTATCAAATCCTAAATATTACTCTAGGTGAGGAGGAACAAGAAAATCTCACAGAAGGGGCATTAGTCAATGACACTCATATAGTTCCAGTATTGAAAATTTTGAAAAGTGTTCCTATCGAGGTAGAGTCTAGAAAAACCCTGAATATTAACCCTAGCCTTTCCCTAGATGAACAGAAGCGCCTGATCAGTCTCTTAAAAGAAAACAAGGGGGAATTTACGTGGGAGTACACAAACATGAGGGGTACTCCCTCTAATCTGTGCACCCATAATATTTACATCAAAAGTGACTCTCGGCCTGTGTACCAGCCTCAACAATGAATGAACCCCAATCTTAGGGACATAGTGAAGGAAGAAATTCAGAAACTCTTGGAAGCAATATTTATATATCCCATTTCAGATAGTGAGTGGGTGTCCCCGCTTGTAATAGTACCCAAGAATAATGGTAAATGGAGAGTCTGTGTGGACTATAGAGAGCTGAACAAGGCAACACAAAAGGAACATTTTCCCTTTCCTTTCATCAACCAAGTACTTGACACCTTATTCGGGAAGAAGTTATTCTGTTGGATGGGTTTAGCGGGTACAATCAAATCCAAATTGCTCCTGAAGACCAGGATAAAACTACCTTAACCTGTCCCTGGGGAACTTTTGCATACAGAGTGCTTCCCTTTGGTTTATGCAATGCACCAACAACATTTCAAAGAGATGTGATTGGCATATTTTCAGAATTAGTTAATGATAGTATGGAATTTTTTATGGATGATTTTACTCCTTATGGCAAAGATTTTGAAGAAGCATTGAAAATTTTGGAAAAGGTTTTAGCTCGTTGTGAACAAACCCAGCTCTCTTTAAGCACTGAAAGTGCCATATGATGATGACTGAAGGAGTAGTGTTGGGGCATTTCATCTTTGCTTATGGAATCCAGGTGGATCCCTCAAAAATCAAGGTAATAAAAAATATACCTACTCCTATAACTCAAAAAGAAGTGCAAAGTTTCCTAGGGCATGCTGGATATTACTGAATATTTTTAGAAAACTTTTCCAAACTTGCCTCTCCTTTGTTTTCACTGTTAATGAAGGATGTGCAATTGTTTGGAATGAGGCAGGCCAGATAGCATTTGTTAAACTTAAGGAGAAGTTGTCTACAGCTCTCATCTTAAGAGGACCCAATTGGGCCCTGCCTTTTCACATTTCTTCAGATGCTTTTGATACTGCCATTGGAGCAGTTTTAGGATAGCAGGATGGCCAGGTACCTTATACAGTTTATTATATTAGTAAAAACTTAGCCCCTGCTGAACTTAATTATACTATTACCAAGAAGGAGTTCTTAGCCATTGTTTACTCCATTAACAAATTTTGACATTATATTACTAGATATCTTACATTTGTGCACACTGACCACTCGGCCATCAAATATCTAATGAATAAACCTGTTACTAATGCCAGGGTGACTAGGTGGCTTTTATTATTACAGGAATTTGATATTACCATTATAGACAGACCTGGAAGAGAAAATGTTGTCGTTGATTTCTTATCTCGTTTCACTAACAGTGATGATAACTTGCCTATTGAGGACTCTTTTCTAGATGAACACTTATTTGTAGTTTCATCTCACTCCCCTTGGTATGCAGATGTCGCTAATTACTTGGCTACAGGAAAGCTTCCAGTACATTTGTCCAAAAGAGAAAAGAGGAATATTATTCAACAAAGTGCTAGGTATTGTTTGATAGACGGTCATCTCTTCTACACAGGCCCTGATCTTAAGATCAGAAGGTGTGTAAGAGAAGATGAAATATTCCATATTTTGAAGGCCTGCCATGATGAGCCTTGTGGGGGGGATTTTGCAGACAGGAGGACAGGACACAAAGCGCTGAGAATGAGCTATTATTGGCCGACCCTTTTTAGGGATCCAAAAAGATATGTCCAGTCTTGTGATAGCTGCCAGAGGATGGGCTAGCCCAATAGATTAGATCAAATGCCCCTTCAACCATAATTAGTGGTTGAACCCTTTGATAGGTGGGCTTTAGATTTTGTTGGTCCTATTAGCCCTCATTCCAAGCAGAAATCCTACATCTTGGTCTGTATCGACTACACGATGAAATGGGTAGAAGCTGTGGCTCTGGTGAAGGCCAATGACCAGGCTGTGATTGATTTCCTATATGGTGAAATATTTACCTGTTTCGGGGTACCCAAGGAAGTGCTTATCGATGGAGGACCGTAGTTTTTGTCGCATCAATTTGAAGCCCTGCTATGGAAGTACCATATTGAGCATCGGATAGCTTCACCCTACCATCCCCAAGCCAATGGCTAGGTGGAAAGCACTAACAAATTCATTGAATCTATTCTTACCAAGACGGTCAAGAGCCATCATAGATATTGGGCTGATAGACTTCCGGAAGCATTGTGGGCATATCGTACCACTTGGCGCAACACTATGGGTTTCTCTCCTTATGACTTGGTGTATGGGAAAAGTGTCATATTCTCGATTGAATTTGAAATTAATACTTTGAAGATAGCCATAGAGGTAAACCTAGATGTAACCGAAGCTCAAAAGAAAAGATTGAATCAATTGAATAAACTTGACGAGAACTGATTAGCCACTGTGGATCAGACAGTATTAATTCAGCAACAGAGATCCAATTGGCATGACCGATTCATCAAAAAGAATGTCTTCTGCAAGGGAGACTAGGTACTATTATACGATTCAAGATTTAAAAGAGACTTCAAGGGTAAATTACACACAAGATGGCTGGGCCCATACCTGGTAGACAAAGTATTTGATAATGGTACGGTCTGCCTGGTAACCATTGATGAGATCGGTGCACCATTATTTGCTAATGGTCATAGGCTGCGACTATACCATAAGCCCATTTCAAAGGACGCATTTACCTCACAGATTGCAGCTGATCTAGACTACCAGTTAGAACAAGGGCAGGAATTTTTCTCTGCTCCTGTCAATCCTTAGTTAATCGTTGTAAATCTTATCTAAATCTTTGTACATAAATAAATTGTTTTTTTTTTTTGCTATTGTTATCTTTTTCTTTTGCACTTGATCCATTTTTTTATTTATGTAATGTGCAGGGAAGTGCCTAAAGAGAGGTGGTCATCATCAGTCATGTTGACCAACTTCATCCTTCTGTAACTTCCTACACTAGAAGAAAGTTCCTTGAATAAATATGTTGCAGCCACAACACGTTCCTTTATCCCGTTTCCTGCAACTGCAACATTTTCAAAATCAGTCTTTTACCTCGTTCCACGTAGCTGCAACACCGTTTTACTTTTTCCCATTATTCCCTTTCAAGTAGCTGCAACACTATTTTACTTTTGTCCATTTTCACCTTTTTCACGCAGCTGCAACACCGTAAAAACTTCCTTTATTCCCTTTCGCTCAGCTGCAACACCGTAAAACTCCCACCCTTACCCCGTTCCGCGCAACTGCAACACCATAAAAACTTCCACCTTTATTCCCTTCCACACAACTGCAACACCGTAAAAATATCGCCCTTATCCCTTTCTACACAGCTGCGACACCGTTTTACTTTTTTCCATTTTCATCTTTTCTGGTAGCTGCAACACCGTCAACTTAACGCCTTTTTCCAATTCCGACAGCTGCAACACCGTTTTACTTTTGTCCATTTTCATCTTTTTCAGCAACTACAACACCGTCATCTTAACGCCTTTTTTCGATTCTGACAACAGCAACACCCTTTTACTTTTTTCCATTTTCACCTTTTTCAGCAACTGCAACACCATCATCTTCCGTCAGCTTTAAATCTCTTTCCTATTCCGGTAACTGCAACACCTTTTCCGACAGTTGTGACTCCACTACATTTGGCTTTTTTATAATCCAAGGCCGCGACTGTGCTAAACTGTATGATTTCTCTATGGTCTGTGATTGTGACTCCTTCGTTATTGGCAGAACTTTTTGCAACCGCAGTTAGCAACTCCTCCAGATATGGCTCTGATTCCTGATGCCGACGATTCAATTTATACTCCAGCACTCATCATGTTTCTAACCAATTTGAAATAATGGTTTTTGGTTCACCGACAGAAAAGGTCATTAAAGCATCCCTGTAATAATTATTACACTTAATGGTTGCACTTCACACGCTCTATTATTCTCCAAATTACACCATCCATCATGTATTTTCGAAGGTATGGTTTTGATTAACTACTTGATTAAGTATTAACTGGATCTGACAATATTAATCATACCTTCCTTTCTGTGCCCATTATTACATCGTTAACTATCCACTCATGCGACTTAATGACTAATTGTGTTACCTGATAACCGCCACCTTTCCTAATTTGGGATAAATTCCAAATAATCTAATGCATTGAAACTTTCTGAATTTACCCAACTCCACTCTCAACTATTCATGCATACTCTGTGCTTTAACCTATATTATCAGGATTTGTAATTTGTCGGACTACAACATACCTCTGAAGGAAGACAAACATGGGTATTCCAGCTTGGCATGAACCTCCAAACATGCGAGAACTCAGACAAAATGCTGAATTTTTCGCTATTTTTCAAGCTGCGGGTTGGACTGAATTCTTCCAACGCTGGAATGGATTTCAATGTGAAACAGCTTTATAGTTCACCTTGAATCTTACAGAAACCCACTCAGAGGTCTGGGGATTACGTATTGAAGTCTCTGAAGCCATAGTGGCTGAGGTCACTGGTCTTCCTTAGGTGGGTAGAGCTTGGTTTGGACGAAGAACCCCCAATCCTGCAGTAGTACAGGATTTTCTTAGGTGAGGGGAGCACATTCAACCATCACGAAGGGGGATAGCGTTATAATCATTGCTATGCCCATGGAATCAAGTAGCAATTTTTCTCAAGAAGTATATCACCTGTGAAGGTAGGTATCAAACAGTTTATCACTCTGAATTTCCTTTATTATCTCATCTCCATCACAGGTCTTTGCTAAACATTCCATTTTATTTATTCAATGATTTACATCATATGGCGGGGTTTTTCCGAACCACCAAGCATCCAATCTCTTCCCTTACCCACCATGGCCTCATTAAATTAATACTTTTACGGACCCTTTCTCAATAAAACCAAACCTGGGAGCAATTCATAGGTCAAGTTCAGGAACCCATTATTATGCCCGATGTTCCAATAGAAGAGGAAATGGAAGTACCTGTACTCATGGGGCCTGTTCAAAATCAAGAAGAGTGGGTCAATCCACAGTTGGGGGGAAATGTAGAGCAACAGGAGGTTTGGAGTCCCTCCAATTTAGTTCGGGGGGAGATGAGACTGGATCGGATGATCAGTCAGGAGATCAAGCAGAACAATTGGGAGAGGATGTACAAGAAAACCCTGTGGAAAGACTAAATAATAGGGCAGCTCTGACAGCAGAGGTTGAAACTGGAGCAGCATTAAATGCTACGATAGTTGAAACTGAAGATGTTAGAGCTATGATAACAGAAGAAAACACAGAGGTGGTGACCATTGAATCTTCCCTTGAATGGGGAGGAACCTTGATTGAGGAAGAACATCCTGAAGAACAAGAAAATGTTGAAACTGAGGATATCCCTTCCACATCAGCCGTAAATTTAGAAACTCCAGCACCATAGAGAAAAAGGATGAGAACAAAAGATGAAATAAAGGCATCACCACCAATAAGATGAAAAATAACTAGGTCAGCCACAGCAGCAGAAGCAGCATGGGAAAGATGGGCAACCTTAGAAGCAAAAATTGAGTTCCCCATTCTTAGACCCAAAGAAATTGATGCCCCACAGGAACCGGTCATAGAAGAACCTCAAATTGAAGGACTTCTGTTTGAAAATGGCCTATTAAAAGAGGAAGTACAATCATTCCAGAAGGAATTAGAAAATTGGAAGGAAGCATGCAGAAAACAGAGTGAAAGGAAGCTGCACACATTGGTTGAAGGTGCAAACCAACTGGAAGGATCAATTCCTGCTAAGGCTGGTGATGAGGAAGAAAGAGTGGTTTGTCCTACATGTGGAGAAATCTTTAACGAGTCAGGTTACAAGGTCATAGTTCATGCCTTTGCAACACAGCAGCTTGCACCTATAGCTGTGGAAGAACGGGGACAACCTGATTTGAAATATGGTGAGACTCCCCAAGAGAAACTCTAGGAAAAGGAAGTTGTAGATGAGCAAGATGCTGATACACAATAACCAACACCTTTGAATATTCCTGTGGAAATTGCCACCCAATTTGGGACAAAGGAACCAGAGGATGAGGTTATTCCTGATTTTGTTGAGGAAGGTTGCACTGTGACCCTGAACCCTCTCATGACACAGAAATAATAGAAATGGAACCATAGTAGCAGAACAATGATGAGGTCAAACAAGACGCTGACACACAAGAACCAACATCCTTAAATGTTCTTGTTCAAGTGGCCGCCCAATTGATGGAAGAAGAACCAGGGATTGAAGACAATATGGAATTCAATGAATAAATTTGCACTATGACTCCTGAACTGTCTCATGACATAAAGATATTAGAAATGGAATCCCAACAATAGGAAGATGAGGAATTAAACTAGGATGTTGCTACATAAGAACCAACATCATTGGAAATTTCAGTAGAGACTCCAGGGATGCAATAAGAAGCCAACCTCGAATTGGATATCATTCCTGATTTGAATTTAGGAGAATATGAACAAACTCAATCACAATCCTCAGGTGATACTGAAATCCTTGAGGAACAACTCCATATTGAAGAAGACATACAATCCTAGCAGCATGAAGAAAAAGAAGGACAGGGCTCTTTCACACAAGAACCAGCAGCCTTGCGTTCCCCTGGTGAAATTGCAGCTAATAATCAGGTATATAAGAAGATTAAAATTCAAGAGGAAGTTGTCCCAGAAGAACCAACATCCTCACAATCAGCTACCAAAGTTTCCATAGGAGAACCCAAGAAAGAGGATGTTGTTACAGAAGAACCAGCATCTCTAGAAGTTGTTTCAGGAATACCTATGGTTGAAGTTGTTGCAGAAGAAATTCCAGGAAGGGATGTTGTTACACAAGAACTAGCACCCCCAGAATTAACTTCAAAACTACAGAATGTTCAATGTGGCACATCAGGGGATAAGGTGTGGACCGAACTCCCTCAAAATTTTATTAATCTGGATTCTGATAAGGAGGAGCATCCTGAAGAAGAAGAGATCTTGAAGCTTACAGAAGAACTCTTGATCTTGAGAATGGAAGTAAGGAAGTGGAGGAGCCAAGTGGAAAGATACCAAGAAGGGATGGCTTCCCTCGCTAAACATAGAAAGACTATCAGGGAACTAAAGAAAAAATGGGCAGAAGAACTCATGACCCAGAAACTCCGTGAGGAAGAACTACAGAAGGAGCTAAGGGAGCTGCAAAAGTTCAAGTCTATGCAAGTGGGAAAAGACCAGCTATATGCTCTTTCTCAGGAATTATTGGGCACCAGAGTACCATCCTCCTCTTACCCTTTATTTTTATTCGAGCAGTTTATTTGGTTTAAATTAAGGGCTGTGAAAGAAGGGAGATCATATGAAATGGAAACCTCAGTGAAATTCTTGGAAACATTTTTTAGAAGTAATTTTGAGGACCAAAATTTGCTATGTGATCTTTATTTGCATGAGATGGCTTGTCCTTTGGATCGCCATTCGAATCCTGTTCCTTTTTTAGGTGATGTTCAGCTGAGGGCTTTTTCCTCCTTTATGAGCAATCATGTTCAATGGGAAAGGTCTTTCCAAACTTCTTCTCACAATGAATCCCACTCTAATATTTGGATCTGAAGTGAACCTCAAAATCCTCGTCTTCTCCTTGCTCAACATCAGAGTCTACTCTCATGCCCCATCCAAACTCGACATATAATGGAACTATAGGAAGGGGTTATTTCTACTTGGACCAGCCAGATTTCCATACATCAACAAACATCTTTGGAAGGTAGTAAGCACAGATGGCAGGTTGCCTCTCCAACCCTCAAAAATAGGGACCCCTACTGTTAAAGGAATTTTGAACAAGCACTTTCCAAGATTGATGGTTATGTTGGATGCATAAGGGAATGTGGGGTTAATTGGCTGGGACTAAAATTTAAATTTCTTCTCATCTGGTGGCTAGAAAAACCGTACAGGGAATATTTCTCATTAACCAGGGCAGAAGAGCAGAAGTGTTGGAGATATTGGGTTGTCCATAAGGGATTTATAGAAAAAGAAGGAACATCTGAATTCCCATACAATTTTTCTTCTCTCCATGAACAAAGCATAATGCCAAATTCCGATTCAGAATAATGGAGGTTGTTGCACGAGGACATGCAACAAGACAATTGGGGGGAGATGTTGGGCACAGAAATGGCCCCTTTTTGACCACCCTTATCCACCTATTTTTGCCTCATCCTACCCTATTATGCAAACTAAACAGACGTTTTTCCCTCACTTGGCCCCTCAAGTCACAAAGGTATGGTTAATCATTGTCTTATTTTATTAATGCTTAGGATTGTGGTAATCAAGGATCTACATCTTAAAATATGCTAACATATGATGGTTTATAAAGGTATTTCGAGATATAGAGAATGCAGGTGTAGCAGGCCGAACATGCCAAGGGAAGGATGGACATTCATTGCTAAAGTTGATCGCCATCCATCCCACCATTGCCCAAACAACACAGTCCCAGTGTATTATTCTATGCGATTTGTACAAGGGTAGATGCAACAGATTGTGACAGATTTGGAGGCAACAATGTGCCGTTGCTAAAAAGTAGTTGTGATCTTTGGTATATCTACTCAATCAATCAGGATCATTATTTCTGGGTCGAATAATAGCTTCCCTATATCTTCTACTCTCATCCTGCCACGACTGTAACAGTTATTGTAATTGAGGCAGCCTGAAGATCGAAGATCTTCATGGCTGCCCAATGATAGGGATAGGATGTTATGATTGAAATTGTATAGATATGGGGAGCTATTATGAGCCAAGGGTTGAAATTTTAACCAATTTATTATATCAGCTATGACTGAGGTTGCGTTATTTTTCTGCCCTCTTTAATACAAGGAGTTACTTCAGATATCAATGTTTTAACATGCATTACCTACAGTATCTCTATGTGAAGGCTAGGCTCGCCTTCCCACAGGGATTGCTGAGTTAATTAGGAATTATATTTATTCTATTATGTGATGTTGTGTTAATTTCCTTTCCTCATAGTAAGCTGCAACAATTATTGATTTACAGTGTGTTATTAATTGCATTTCTTGGAAAGCTGCAGTGGTATGGTGTGACAGTCAACTGTATAGGTTGATTGTCTTTTATGCAACTGTGTGATCGATGTGACAGATCTGTTCATCCCTGGTTCTTTTAATTGTTGTTCTGTAGATCGTTGCAGTTCATTCCTTTTCCTTTATAGTTGCATAATTTCATTCCTGTACTTTGAATTTCTAGAATAGCTGAATTCAATTCATATTCTTTGGATTTCTAGAATAATTAGATCAAGATAATTGGGTGCATCATTAGATGCTTTGGCAATCAGGATTTCATTTTCTGCAAAAGTAATCTAGATGTGCTTTCTCGAATCTTTCAATTCTAGATTAAGAATAGTAAAAGGTAATTGTGGCTATATTCTTTAGAAAGTAAACTAGATTAAGTGGATCTTTGGGATGAGCGTAGCTGAGTAGAGAGTAGGACTATTTACTTACAGAAACTCAGTGTCTAAGCATATATAGTGCATATTATCCTTGAAATAAAAGACTTCCCTGGGTTGACAATAAATATTGAACACTCTATATGTTAGCTTTAATTAACTTGCATATCGGGTGCCCAACACTGACTGGCTATCTAGAAGTGTCTAAATCACTATCGGAGCTCAATAGTCTAACTCCAGATGTCTAATTCATTCTCTCAATTACTTAAAGAAGTTAAACTGATGAGATGGGTGAGAAATGGTGCCTACCCCCATGCATCCATGCAAGACTACTGCTAACTGAACTTGAGGAAATCTAACTAAATTTAATTGGAGCATAACTTAGCATAACTACCTACCACCTACAACCAACTGAAGAAGTTTGGTGGTGGCACTCGGAGTGGCTCCTAAAGTGTAGGGATTGGAATCGATGGCACCCAAGTGGCACAATGATGGCACCAATGGCACCAAAATCATGGTGGCACTAAAATCTAGAAAATGACTCCTAAATTAGGCATATGATCTAATAGATTATATCTGGACAAGGGAGGATTATAAGTCCTAACATCCTCTTTGTATGTTAACACACATTTCAAGACATCTAAGGATGGCCACTGACAACAAAAAAAATAAAAAATTATAAAGATCACAACCACCATGAAATCTTAATTTGTTATAAGGAAATCATAAATACTCACAAAATTTGTTACCAACCCCTTTTTCCTTGTCGCCATGTCTTGTGTGCTGGATGGGTTCCATTTTGTTTTTTTTTTTTGCAACAAAATAAATGAAAATTAATATATAACGGTGAATTTATTAATGAGATTTACATAATCCAAAAAAACAATTATTCCATACATTTAAAGCATGTTGTTGTTGAGATGGCTCCTCCTCCAATGCAATTATGTATATTTTCTTGATCATCTCCTTGTACTCTTTTTTGGACATCCCTATTGGCACATTTAGCATATCACCTCATTCATATTTTGGGATTTTCATAATCTTCCATGAAATTTAAAATGACATTAAAGTATTTTTCTATTGATATGATAATTAAATATAGCATAATTAAAATTATATGTAAATGCCATCGGTCATGATATCTTGAGGTAATTTCCAACCTAGTAACCTATATTTTAATCTAACGATGTGGATTAGGCTCCAAGATCCATCCTCGATGTTGTAAATTTCAAAATTTACATCATGCCCCGCTTGTACTCTAAGGATTCTTTAGGTGGGATTCATGCAATGGTTAGGGTCCCTATGCATGGCCCATGATCCATAGAGGAATATTTTCTAGTGTAAGGCTATTTATTTTGACCCAGGATTGTGGGTTGCACTATGAGAACCATATTTTCTTTGCAAGACCTCAACAATGACAATGATGATGAAATACCTTAACAAGGTGTCTATATTAAACCTAAATACTTAGAAGCTTCCTTTAGGGCATAAGGCCACCTATGTTTCCTCTCTCAACCATTTATAGGCCTAGAGACTCTTACTTAGTATCAAAAACCTCCCAATGGCATCCATATCCCCACTTAGAGGCAAGCATAACTTGATCAATAGGCCATGTATGGTAGTTTGAGGTGATGTAACTTTTGTTGGCTCAACACATTTTTCTTAGCCTTGGATGCCTAGAAGCTTCCTTTAGTTCCCAAAGCATGGGTTTCTTCCATCAACCATGTTGAGGACTCCTAGACCTATTCTCGATGATAAAAACCTAATAACAATGTCCACCAACCTGGATTGTGTAGCCTCGCTGCACCATAGCTTGGTAATTTTTTGTTAACATTTTTCTTCTGCAACTTTTTTGTTCTAAGCCTATAATTTCATTCTTAAATAGTGGATATTTATTGCACTCATTTGTGATCGCTTACTTCATAGTTTGTTTAGTTGATTTTGCTCCTTACTTCTTTTGTGAGTCAAACTCATTAAAACTATTATATGCCAAAAATCACTCTTCCCTATAATCTAGTTTCCAATGATCGTAAATTAAAATTTATACATGAAATGTGCATAAAATGTAAGCATGCACCCATTAACCCTTCAATGCAAATTCATCACAAAAATGGCTACCATGTTTATAAGCTCTGGCATTCAATTTCTAGATAAATATGAAAATGAATTAGGAAAATTCATCAATGTGAAAGATTGTTTCTTGGTTTTTTCCTTTCACATATAACAACTTAAGCATTTAACATAACAAGTAGGCTCAGAGTATTATTTCTCCTCTATACTTATATGCCTATTATCGATTCAAATTTCCATTTCTTGCAACCCAAAGGAAAGTTTCAATTTCATTCATTCATGGCACTAGGAAATATTTCAAATGACATGATTGCGTGAATGTAGCCATTCTCACCACCAAATACTAATCAAAGGATGATAATCAACTTAATGTGGATGGTTTTGAAAATATTTCCTTTCTAACTCATACATAAACATACTAATAAATCGAATGAATCAAGTTGTAAAACTTCATTGCTCACACCGAGCGAAGAGAAACCAATTCTCCTAACATGGTCAACATTCCATATTTTGGGGAATTTTATTTTATTTTGTAAATTTCCGTTGGTTCAAGTCTTGGTGGTCTGGTCCATATAAACAACTAAGTTTTATATTTTGATGTTCATATGAGATTAATTTATTTTAAATATAAATGACCATGTTTCTAATGATAAGAATATAAACAAAATTCCAAGTAAAATCAAACTTTCTTTATGATTTGAATTTTATGTATGGTCAAATGATGTTGTCAAGGGGTTTTCCTAGTTATAAATTAACCTAAACAGTTGAGAATTTTATTAGAGTTATGGATCCATGAGAATTTTGGCTCTTGTATGTGCCAAATTTAAGCAATAGGAATAAAGTTTGTTATAAGATTAGATAATGTCACATACATGGATTCCTCCCTTGGCAATTGAGGTATGCCACACAAATTTCCTTCTTTGATTGAGCCCTTGAAGTTCTATGTGTAGTATACATGATATCCTGTGTATGATTGTTGTCAAGTTATATTGGTTCTTTCTCTTCCCACACACATGGCCAAAGAACAAGTTCATTCCCTTTTATATAGTTTCATTTTTCTCCCTTTCTTTCCTTTCCTTCCTCTTATGTTTCCTTCTTGGTTTTTCCTTAATATTCATTTTATTTCTTTGGTACATTTTGGCCTTGCCAAACCTACCACAAGGTAACAAACAATTATATTAAGGTTCATATTTTGTAAGGTAAGTATCAATCATCTCTATAGTCGGTGCCTTCCTGACCATGCACCATAAAATTGATTAATGACCATGATCATTACAGGTCCAAGGTGCCATGATCCTTTGGAGCACTAGTATAAAATTTGCACCAATGGATTTCTACCAAGAATCCCTTTTGTGATGGCCTTAAAGGAATTAAACCTTAATCCTTTATACAATGGGTTAAACCGTCACCATATGTCTCATTTCACATCATTAGCCCAAAACTTTACGTGTCTATTGGTGCTCTCCACACAATTGTGCAACTATAAAACCCACGCCAATAAGAATGTGTCAATCCACCAAAGAGATTAATATCTACATCATGAGGTAAATTGACCATTGATATAGACCCGCAATCAATGATCCAAATTTCAATGTGTATCCACGAGGTTATTTCATACACCAATTATAACTTTATATGTGTCTCTATCACATGGCCTTTTACTATGCAATTATCCCTCTACTCCAAACCATATTATACTATGTTCATCGATCTAGATTTGATCAAATGATCCAAATATTTATGAATCATAAGTGTTCTTCCTCCCCCATCATGTTATTTTTAAACCTGTAGAATAGAGGAATGTCACATATCCTCCTTTCATATCCTTTTCCCATACAAATAAATGTGCATATTTTTCATTGATTTAACTTTGATATTTGATCTAGGAACCGTGTCTATGTTGTAGATCACTACATAGTATAAAGGAGAGAGTGAAGAGAGGAAAATATTCAGAGAGAGAGAAGAGAGGAAAATATTGGAGTATTATTTTTATTCAATTATCAAAGAAGGAACAATTTTATACAAATAGGAAGTTCAAATTTATAAAGTAGATAGTTTGAATTGAACAATGATGCATGAAGACCCAGTTGGGCTTAACTTGGAGCTCAAATTCCTTAGTAATCCATGCAATCTCCCAATAATTAAATAACTAGCTCATAACTAATTGAATATGATAGGTGGAGGCTTAATTTTCCTAAAATCAAGGATCTAATGGGAGAAATTTGCAATTACATATTTCAGGGAAAGAGAAGATAAATATTAAAGGAAAGTGATTTATAACAATCGAATGCATCAAAAGAGTGCTTTTATTAAGAAACCATTATATAATGACAAATTTACCTTTCTATTAGATGTTAATCACATTCTCAATTAATAACCTTGTGGTATAGTTTATAATTCCAAAGTATATCTACGCAATGCTTTCATGCCTAAATTCTTCTTGAATAAAGTGAGCTAATACATCCCCATAATATATACCTGGGTCTAAGTCACAATAAATTCCTTCATACCACTTGGCATTTTCCTGATAGAATCCATCTAACTACATCTCTACTAGATTTACATATGTTACTATTTCTCAATCCCGTTGAATGGCCTTATAGATTTTCAAATGGGATTATTAGATGAGACTCATTATTGGATGAAAATTTTAGGGGACCTGCCTACCATATATGTAAAAGGTGATATAATTCTCAATAATTTTCCTTCTTTCACACTTATGTATCAAAATCAATCAAATTTCAATTTTCACCAACCAAGCTTTTGAGCCCTAGGAAAACCTGTAGAGAGTCTCATCCACCCCTATAAAACATACTGCCTATGGTTGATCTATACCTGAAAATTGGACCTCTACTACTATTTTCATCCAAGCATATAAGGTTTAACAACATTTGAACCAACAAACAAATTTGTAGTTAATACATTAACAAAATTGTGTTGAACATGTTGCTGACCTTTTATTTCCCACATTCAACCTTCTTCTTCATCAAAAAATTGTGGAAGCTCTAGTTTCTTCACATATACTTTAGCATGTGTAATAAATCCCCAATAATCTCTATCATAGGCCTTAATAAATACTTCTACCTTGAATATTTGGTTCACCCATTACATTCCAAGGTAGTGATAGGACTGTTAAAGATAGTCTCTCCTTGATGAACCTAGTCTTCCCTTGTATCCTTCCAACCCATGAGACCAATAGAAGAATGAATTGATTGTGGGTGATATAAGATTAAACTACCCCCATGAGTTATCATAGTAGATGGGGAATTGGAAGATGAAGTGCTCCAATGTTTCAACCTCTTGCAAACTTCAAAATTGGAATATTATGTTTGTATAGTCAATTTAGTGTTCCACCTCATATACTTGAAGTCCAAATGAACCCATTATAAACTATCCCATGGGTGTACAAAGAGAGTGTATCCAATGGTGAAGTATGTACTAAGGATGGACAATGAATTTGTCCCTAAACTTGAAGAAACACTTAGTACACCATGACATATTTGGTCATAACCTTCCCTGAGGGTTTATCTAAGTGATCTATATAAACTAGATGTAAATGTAATATTGGATGAACCTATTAATCTCTTTCCTAGTAGGTAATAGATGGCTAGGTTCACCTAGGGAGTATCTAAACAGACAGAGATGGTCAATCACAATACTCATGGACTCCATAATATATGAGATCCCTACAAACAAATATCTACATGGATTGAAATTCTAGTATAAGCAATGGAGTTCAATGAGTAGTAGGACAAGTATGGGTATGTTATTGTCCCTTAGCAAAGTCAATGAAAATCTAAATGTAATGAAAAAATTAAACAAGGCTAAAAATACACAGTCTCAAGTGGGAAGGGTTTGGCACCAAACACTACAAGGATAATGTGCTAATTATTAGGGATTATTACTTGTTTTCATATAATGATGCACTCAAGGAGAAGAATCTGCATTGGACTCTTCGTTGAGACCCAATCAAGCTCAAGTAAACAAGGACTTCACCAAATTCCTTCAATGACATGATTTCACTATTATGGAAATGTATAAGGAAAAATTGAGAAATATAGAGAAGCAAAAGTATAAGGATTAATGTATATTTAGGGATGGGAATTGAGATCTAAACCATGGTTTAGGGCCAAACACTAGGGATTATACCCTAATTTTTTCTTTTAGGGTTCATGAACTAGGTGTAAGTCCCTATAACACCGCATAGCCCCTATGAAAAAATATTTTTCCTATTAAACATATATCATGGAACCCTTTGAAGGTTTAGTGCATGGAAATAGAAAGGAATTATAATGCATTAACCATGGTCCATGGTAAAAAACTAGGGAACTAGAATATAACTATTGCTTTCAATATTCGTGAATAATGTGTAGGGCCTTGAGCCATCACATATAACCTAATATATTACAAGGAGTCCTTTTGTGTAAAAGTAGCATAAAGAAACCATTTTGAGGTCTAGCAGTGGTCTTAAACCATTATCTTTTATAAAATAAACTATAGTAATGGTCACATAGCATCTTAAAACCTCATTAGAATTATCATTGGAAACAAACATTTTTTACAATCACCAAAAGTTACTAGAAAGAGTATTAGTGAGGTTCAATAAATAATCATCAGTACAAGTGTTAACAAAGAGAGATTTGGCAATGATATTTTAACAAACCTCACCAAAAGTGTCACTGAAAAAGGATTTGGTGGAAAATATTAAACTTGGAATGTCTCCAACAACAATTACAATGCTGATTTTTTAAGGTATTTCATCATATGTGACATTGGTGATGACCCTTTAAGTCTTTTGACAAACATGACACTCAACAATGGGTTTTAGTGAGGGCCACTAAAGGACTGTTACTAGAGGTGTAACCAAAGAGAGAATTGCAACTGACATTTAACAACCCTCACAAGAAGTGTCATTGAAATGGGATTTGGTGAGGAACCTTAATTGAATGTCTCTTAATACAATTACAATGAAATTTTTTTAAGGATCATCATCATATCTGACATTTTTCATAACCCTTTAAGGTTTCTCACAAGCATCACCGTCACCAAAGGCATTTTTTCTTATAGTGATTGTATTGGTACATGGCTATGTTTATGGTTTTATCATAGATCCACTGTGTATTATTTCACGGATACAATGTGATCATGTCATGGAGGTATGGATCATACATTGTATATTTGGTGGCAATACTCTTGTTCCAACATTTTCATGGATCTGTAGTGTATTGGTTAGCGACCATGCTTGAGTTAGTATATTCTGAGTATGGTTGTGCTAGGGGATGCTGTATTATTTGATATTTTTTTTGTAAGTTCCATCCATCTCTCCTCTCCTAGCACCCTTGTACACATGTTATGGTAAAGTTTTTTGGCCATCATTTTCTATTCTGACCTCACACTTTAGGGGGAATCTATTGTACACCAAAATTTCACACTTAATACCATAATTAAGTGCCATACCTTTTTAAACATGAAAGTGTGACTGTTGCACTCCATATATGTGTTCTCTAGGAAAACTTGATGTCTATCATGGTCCCTACCCATGTTAGGTAAAGAAATCCATCATTAGGAGATAAAAATCTTGTCATTTAGACCATGTTTTGTGCCTCTTTTTGAGGGTCGTCTCCCCCCTACCTTTTGTAGGGAGAGACAACATCAAAAGTACATTTCTGGTGGAGAGATGATATCCCATGTCATATCTATGTAGCCTTATTTAAGGGAGAAATGGAATTGGTTGCACCACTTTGTCTTAGATGCAGTGTGGAAATTGAACCCAGGTGATAGATCAATCGCACTCACAAAATTACTAATCAAACATGCAAATTTACACACAAAGGAGACTAAATTTGGAGCATAACACTAATCTGTATTGAATAAGTGTACAATAGACAACCTTGTGAAGTCATAGGCTGCTGCAATAAATAATTACATGAGATATTTGAATGCATAAGGATTCCATTCAAAATAGTCAAAACCAGGCTTACTAAATCTAGTCAAATCCCCCATAGGAGCATAAAGCAGTTTCCAAATCTGCCTAGGAGCTCACGAATTGGAAAAGTCAAGTAGGAAAGATAATAGGTGATGGAAGGACAAATAATACATGCTTTTATTAGGATAAAATAATGGAGGATGATGAGGGAAAAAAACAAGTCAACTACACCTAGTCTTACTTTCCATTTTGCCATAAAATTCAGTAAAGCAGGCAATAAAGCAGAAAACGCAGACATGCGCTAGGGAGGATCTGGAATAAAGCAGATATACTAAATATGGATTCCAGGAGGTTTCCCAAGCACTCCATGACTCAGTTTTAGCAAGTTTGACTTCTAGGACATGTGGAAGACAACTTGCATAGAGTGGAATATTGGAAACTAGGCAAATAAGACCAAAATGGATTAATTAATGTCTAAGGTAGCTAACTATGGGTTGATTATTCTAACACCCCCCCTTAAGCCTGACTTGTGAGTAAATATCAGAAAACTATAGGGCCTAGCAACAAGGCTTAGTCACCCTTTACATAGTGCATGTCCATTTAACCAAGGAAAGAGGCAAAAACCCAGTGGGAAAATCCTCCCTTAAACATGCACAGTAAAACAAAATTTGAAAATCTTGTCATCAATCATGCTTCATAGAATTATCAGCAATAACCAACAATGATTTGAGACTACTGAATGTCTTCTCACAAAAAAATTTGGTGAAGATGTCAGCTACTTGTTCTGAAGATGCATAGAAGAGTAGGTGAATGGTGTTATCATGCACAAGCTGTCTAATGTAGTGCATATGGATCTCAATGTGTTTGGTTCTCTGTCTCTGAACTGGATCATTGCAGATTTGAATGGTGCTCTGATTATCACAATAGATAATAGTTTAGAACTCTGATTCAAAGCCACACTCACCAAGTAACCCCTCCAACCATAAACATTGAGTTGTTGCATTTACAACTCCTCTGTACTTTGCTTCTGGAGATGAGAGTGCAATGGCACTCTGTTTCTTGCTTGACCAACTGATTGGTCCTTCAGTAAGCATGAAAACATATCCTGATGTTTACTTTCAATCTATGTTGTCACCTTCCCAATCACTGTCAGTAAACCCAATCAAATCAAGATCAGATTTAGCTTTGTAGAAGATCCCATGAGTTCTTTTTCCCTGAACAAAGTTAAGGATCCTTTTGGCTTCTGTCCAATGGATCTCATGAGGCTGATCCATGTATATTGAATCCACACTTACTGCATAATAAATATCAATTCGATTGTTTATAAGGTACATAAAACACCCAATCAGTTGTCTATACAGTGTACTATCTACCATAGGAGAAGAACCTGCTTCTTCAAGCTTAACTCCTAAAAGGAAGGGAGTCTTGCTTGGATTGCAATCTTTCATGTTGAACTTGTTCAGAAAATCCAAAGCATACTTGGACTGATGTAATTTTATTCCATGTTTGGATTGAGCAATTTCGAGACCCAAAAATAGGCTCAACAACCCCAAATCAGTCATAAAAAATGCATGGTTCATTGCATCCTTCAAGGAGGCAATTTCTTTCTTTGAGCTTCTTGTAATCAGAAGGTCGTCCACATACAAGATAATAATAATCAAAGAACCATGAATCATCTTCAAATAAACATTTGTATTAGACTTGCATCAAACAAAACTCAATGACAACAGAAATCCATCAATCTTGGCATACCAAGCCCTGGGGGCTTGCTTAAGCCCATACAATGATTTCTTTAGCCTGCACACAAAATATGGATTAGTAAAAAACAATTGGGGATGCTGCATGTAAATATCTTCATTAATATCTCCATTCAGGAAATCACACTTCACATCCATGTGATGTACCTCCCACTGCTTCGAAGCTGCAATGGCTAAGGCTAGCCTGGTGGATTCCATCTTTGCCACTGGTGCAAAGGTCTCATTGTAATCAATACCATGTACCTGTGAGTAGCCCTTGGATACCAATATTTCCTTATATTTCAAAGGTGAACCATCAACAGCAAAATTAGTTTTGAAAACCCACTTACATTTAACTAGCTTCCTCCCTGGGGGAAGATCAACCAACTCCCAAGTGTTGTTCTTCTGGAGTGAGCTGAATTTTTATTTCATGGATGCTTGCCATATTGGATAATGTGATACATATTTATATGTCTTTGGGTCTGATTCAAACATCATATATCATTTCTCTACAAACAAAGGGTCTTTCATGCTCAGGGCACTCTCAAACTGAGATCTAGTCCTCCTAGGATCACTAGGATTTCCAGCTAGTTCCCTAGCTGCATGAATGGTATTTTCTAACCATTTTGGTATTGTAGGAATGTTAGGATATGAAATTAAACCATAATTATCAGAAATATCATAATCATCAAACTCATTTGTCTCTTCACTTACATTCAATGGTTCTGGTGGTGAAGAAGACTCTCCAACTTCAACTGCTGCTAAAGGCTCTTCTTGGAACTGAACACTCCTTTCAATGAAGGATTTGTTTGTGCTCAAATTGATCAGATTGTACCCTTTTGAATCTTTAGAGTACCCAAAAATAGACACTCTTGTCTTTGGGGCTGCAAAGCCTTCCTCTTTTCTGTTGGAATTCTAGCCCAAGCCCTTGAGCCAAAAATCCTGAAATGGGTCACATCTGGCTTGTGCCTACTCCATGCTTCAAAAGGAGTCATACCATCAATATGTTTATGAGGAACCCTATTCTATATATAAGATGAATATTTTATAGCCTCAGCCCAAAACTTTGGTGGCAAATTCTTAGCCTCCAACATATAGGTTGCCATCTCTTTCAGTGATCTGTTCTTTCTCTCAGCACCACCATTTTGCTGTGGTGTGTAAGGGATTGAATGTTGCATCTGAATACCTACATCTTCACAATATTGAATGAACTGAGACTTGACATACTCACCACCATTGTCATATCTGAGGATCTTGAGTTTCCTCCCATACTAGTTTTCAACCAAAGCCTTAAAGACTTTGAAGAGGCCAAAAACTTCAGACTTATGCTTCAGGAAGTAAACCCAATAGTACCTGGAAAAGTCATCTATGAAATTTAATGCATATTTGTCCTAACTCATTGAAATATGAGAGAATGGACCAGCAACATCACTGTGGATCAACTGAAGAGGTGCATAGGTTCTCTCATGACTAGCTCTCTCAAATTTATGCTCTGGGTGTTTTCCTAGGACACAACCTTGACCGACTCCCTTGGAAAACTTAATCTTTGGTAACCCTATGACCATTTATTTTTCACTTAGATCAGAAAGATAATTATAGTTAATATGGCCAAATATTTCATGACAAATCTTGCTTGCCTCATTAGCATGAATTGGAAGAGCAGAGGGGTTTGAGTGGGGTAGAAAATGTGAAAACCGGTATACCTTCGAAGTGTGATCTACAACTCCTTTTGCAATGACTTTAACACTTGAGATCTCCATGATCTCAAAATCATCAAGGGAGAATATGACCATCTTTGGAGACCCTGTGTGGGCCATCTGATACACTGTCAAGAGGTTAGAGGCAAGACCTGGAACATACAATACATTGTTGAACTTACCATGGTCAAGATCAATCCTTACTTTGCCCAAACTGTCAGTGAGAGAGTCATCTCCCAGCACTATTGGTGGACCTTTTTACATGTCAAGAGAGGAGTTGAAACCATATGTCTTGAATCTCCAGAGTCTATGATGAAGCTAGGTGATCTTGATGTACCAGCAACCAATGCATGAACTCTCTCTCTGTCTTCTAAATTTGATCCTCCTTCCCTCTTCCTTGAGCTATCAGGAAGGGAGATGTTATTCTTCTCCAGGAGCTGGGTCAGCATGTCAATTTTCTTCTTCATGCAGGATCTTTCAGGATGAAAGCCCTTACTGTAGTATGTGCACTTGCTCATTTCTCCATTGTTCTTCTTCTTCTTGAAGTTGTTCTTGGAGCCTTGGGGGAATCTATTGTACACCAAAATTTCACACTTAATACCATAATTAAGTGTCATACCTTTTTAAACATGAAAGTGTGACTGTTGCACTCCATATATGTGTTCTCTAGGAAAACTTGATGTCTATCATGGTCCCTACCCATGTTAGGTAGATAAATACATCATTAGGAGATAAACATATTGTCATTTAGACCATGTTTTGTGCCTCTTTTTGAGGGTCGTCTCCCCCCTACCTTTTGTAGGGAGAGACAACATCAAAAGTACATTTCTGGTGGAGAGATGATATCCCATGTCATATCTATGTAGCATTATTTAAGGGAGAAATGGAATTGGTTCCACCACTTTGTCTTAGATGCAGTGTGGAAATTGAACCCAGGTGATAGATCAATCGCACTCACAAAATTACTAATCAAACATGGAAATTTACACACAAAGGAGACTAAATTTGGAGCATAACACTAATCTGTATTGAATAAGTGTACAATAGAAAACCTTGTGAAGTCATAGGCTGCTGTAATAAATAATTACATGAGATATTTGAATGCATAAGGATGCGATTCGAAATAGTCAAAAACAGGCTTACTAAATCTAGTCAAATCCCCCATAGGTGCATAAAGCAGTTTCCAAATCTGCCTAGGAGCTCACGAATTGGAAAATTCAAGTAGGAAATCTAATAGGTGATGGAAGGAAAAATAATACATGATTTTATTAGGAGAAAATAATGGAGGATGATGAAGGCAAAAAACAAGTCAACTGCACCTAGTCTTACTTTCCATTTTGCCATAAAACTCAGTAAAGCAGGCAATAAAGCAGAAAACACAGACATGCGCTAGGGAGGATCTGGAATAAAGCAGATATACTAAATATGGATTCCAAGAGGTTTCCCAAGCACTCCATGACTCATTTTTAGAAAGTTTGACTTCTAGGACATGTGGAAGACAACTTGCATAGAGTGGAATATTGGAAACTAGGCAAATAAGACCAAAATGGATTAATTAATGTCTAAGGTAGCTAACTATGGGTTGATTATTCTAAAACCCCCCCTTAAGCCTGAATTATGAGTAAATATCATAAAAATATAGGGCCTAGCATCAAGGCTTAGTCACCCTTTACATACTGCATGTCCATTTAACCAAGGAAAGAGGCAAAAACCCAGTGGGAAAATCCTCCCTTAAACATGCACAGTAAAACAAAATTTGAAAATATTGTCATCAATCATGCTTCATAGCATGATCAGCAATCACCAGCAATGATTTGAGACTACTGAATGTCTTCTCACAAAAAACTTTGGTGAAGATGTCAGCTACTTGTTCTGAAGATGCACAGAAGAGTAGGTGAATGGTGTTATCATGCACAAGTTGTCTAATGTAGTGCATATGGATCTCAATGTGTTTGGTTTTCTGTCTCTGAACTAGATCATTGAAGATTTGAATTGTGCTCTGATTATCACAATAGATAATAGTTTAGAACTCTGATTCGAAGCCACACTCACCAAGTAACCCCTCCAACCATAAACATTGAGTTGTTGCATTTACAACTCCTCTGTACTCTGCTTCTGGAGATGAGAGTGCAATGGCACTCTGTTTCTTGCTTGACCAACTGATTGGTCATTTAGTAAGCATGAACACATATCCTGATGTTGAATTTAAATCTATGTTTTCACCTTCCCAATCACTGTCAGTAAACCCAATCAAATCAAGATCATATTTAGCTTTGTAGAAGATCCCATGAGTTCTTGTTCCCTGAACAAAGTTAAGGATCCTTTTGGCTTCTCTCCAATGGATCTCATGAGGCTGATCCATGTATCTTGAATCCACACTTAATTCATAATAAATATCAAGTCGAGTCTGTGTAAGGTACAGAAAACACCCAATCAGTTGTCTATACAGTGTACTATCTACCATAGGAGAAGAACCTGCTTCTTCAAGCTTAACTCCTAAAAGGAAGGGATCTTGCTTGGATTGCAATATTTCATGTTGAACTTGTTCAGAAAATACAAAGCATACTTGGACTGATGTAATTTTATTCCATGTTTGGATTGAGCAATTTCGAGACCCAAAAATAGGCTCAACAACCCCAAATCAGTCATAGAAAATGCATGGTTCATTGCATCCTTCAAGGAGGCAATTTCTTTCTTTGAGCTTCTTGTAATCAGAAGGTCATCCACATACAAGACAATAATAATCAAAGAACCATGAATAATCCTCAAATAAACATTTGTGTCAGACTTGCATCGAACAAAACTCAATGACAGCAGAAATCCATCAATCTTGGCATACCAAGCCTTGGGGGATTGCTTAAGCCCATACAATGATTTCTTTAGCCTGCACACAAAAGATGGATTAGTAACAAACCATTGGGGATGCTGCATGTAAATATCTTCAGTAAGATCTCCATTCAGGAAATCACACTTCACATCCATGTGATGTACCTCCCACTGCTTCGAAGCTGCAATGGCTAAGGCTAGCCTGATGGATTCCATCTTTGCCACTGGTGCAAAGGTCTCATTGTAATCAATACCATGTACCTGTGAGTAGCCCTTGGCTACAAATCTTGCCTTATATTTCAAAGGTGAACCATCAGCAGCAAAATTAGTTTTGAAAACCCACTTAAATTTAACTAGCTTCCTCCCCGGGGGAAGATCAACCAACTCCCAAGTGTTGTTCTTCTGGAGTGAGCTGAATTTTTCTTTCATGGATGCTTGCCATCTTGGATCATGTGCTACATATTTATATGTCTTTGGGTCTGATTCAACCATCATATATCATTTCTCTACAAACAAAGGGTCTTTCATGCTCAGGGCACTCTCAAACTGAGATCTAGTCCTCCTAGGATCACTAGGATTTCCAGCTAGTTCCCTAGCTGCATGAATGGTATTTTCTAACCATTTTGGTATTGTAGGAATTTTAGGATATGAAATTAAACCATCATTATCAAAAATATCAGAATCATCAAACTTATTTGTCTCTTCACTTACATTCAATGGTTCTGGTGGTGAAGAAGACTCTCCAACTTCAACTGCTGCTAAAGGCTCTTCTTGGAACTGAACACTCCTTTCAATGAAGGATTTGTTTGTGCTCAAATTGATCAGATTGTACCCTTTTGAATCTTCAGAGTACCCAAAAATAGACACTCTTGGCTTTGGGGCTGCAAAGCTTTCCTCTTTTCTGTTGGAATTCTAGCCCAAGCCCTTAAGCCAAAAATCCTGAAATGGGTCACATCTGGCTTGTGCCCACTCCATGCTTCAAAAGGATTCATACCATAAATATGTTTATGAGGAACCATAATCTAGATATAAGATGCATATTTTATAGCCTCGGCCCAAAACTTTGGTGGCAAAGTCTTAGCCTCCAACATATAGGTTGCCATCTCTTTCAGTGATCTGTTCTTTCTCTCAGCAACACCATTTTGATGTGGTGTGTAAGGGATTGAATGTTGCATCTGAATACCTACATATTCACAATATTGAATGAACTCAGACTTGACATACTCACCACCATTTTCAGATCTGAGGATCTTGAGTTTCCTCCCATACTAGTTTTCAACCAAAGCCTTAAAGACTTTGAAGAGGCCAAAAACTTCAGACTTATGCTTCAGGAAGTAAACCCAATATTACCTGGAAAAGTAATCTATGAAATTTAATGCATATTTGTCCTAACTCATTTAAATATGAGAGGATGGACCAGCAACATCACTGTGGATCAACTAAAGAGGTGCAGAGGTTCTCTCATGACTAGCTCTCTCAAATTTATGCTCTGGGTGTTTTCCTAGGACACAACCTTGACAGACTCCCTTGGAAAACTTAATCTTTGGTAACCCTATGACCATTTCTTTTTCACTTAGATCAGAAAGATAATTATAGTTAAGATGGCCAAATATTTCATGACAAATCTTGCTTGCCTCATTAGCATGAATTGGAAGAGAAGAGGGGTTTGAGTGGGGTAGAAAATGTGAAAACCGGTATACCTTCGAAGTGTGATCTACAACTCCTTTTGCAATGACTTTAACACTTGAGATCTCCATGATCTCAAAATCATCAGGGGAGAATATGACCATCTTTGGAGACCCTGTGTGGGTCATCTGATACACTGTCAAGAGGTTAGAGGCAAGACCTGGAACATACAATACATTGTTGAACTTACCATGGTCAAGATCAATCCTTCCTTTGCCAAAACTATCAGTGAGAGAGTCATCTCCCAGCACTATTGGTGGACCTTTTGACATGTCAAGAGAGGAGTTGAAACCATATGTCTTGAAGCTCCAGAGTCTATGATGAAGTTAGGTGAGCTTGATGTGCCAGCAACCAATGCATGAACTCTCTCTCTGTCTTCTGAATTTGATCCTCCTTCCCTCTTCCTTGAGCTATCAGGAAGGGAGATGTTATTCTTCTCCAGGAGCTGGGTCAGCATTTCAATTTTCTTCTTCATGCAGGATCTTTCAGGATGGAAGCCCTTACTGCAGTATGTGCACTTGCTCATTTCTTCATTGTTCTTCTTCTTCTTGAAGTTGATCTTGGAGCCTTGGGGCTCCTCCTAAGACTTGTTCTTGTCTCTCTTCTGCTCAGATGGCTTATCAGTTTTCTTCTTGCCTTTTGAATCCACCCTTGAATCTCCAGCAACCAGAGCTTGGTCTTTGGAAGGTTGGAGGGTGCCCATCATCACCGGTTTATCTTGTTCTTGCATGAGGGATTCCATGAACTCTGCAAGCTTAGGCATATTCCAGGCTCGAGCTGTCAACTTGGTGGCATGGAAGGTCGAAACAAACACTGAATAGTCAGGGCCAAGATTCAAGAGTATGGCCAAAACTAGTTTCTCCTCCTTCTTTTCAATTCCACACTGTTTTAGCTGCAAAAAAAGGGCTTTAAACTTGGAAAAATAGAGTTACAGGGATTCAAAGTTGCTGGGACTCAAGGAGATCAATTCATTCTCAATTTGATGTCCTATCATCTCATCTGTCTTACCAAAAATCTCTACAATCTTCTCCCATACTTCATTTAGTGATGTCAATCCATCAAGATGGAAGAGGAGGTCTCTGGATATGCTCAGACACAAGAGACCATAAGCATCATCCCTCATGTTGTGCCATTTAATTTTCTCTGCAACTGCATTGGTCTCTGATTCAGTTGCCATAGTCACCCTATAGAGACCTTTCACTCTCAACAGTATCTCCATCTCTGCTTTCCATTCAAAGAAATTAAATGGAGTTAAGATGATCTTCTGAGATTGATCCATAGCTCAGAAATTGTCCCTTTAGTCAGCAGAATAGCTCCCAATCAAGATGTCGAACCTGCAATAGCAATATGGAAGGAGAGAAATTGATATACAAAGGCTCTGATACCATGTGTAAACTAAACCAAGGTGATAAATCAATTGCACTCACAAAATTACTAATCAAACATGCAAATTTACACACAAAGGAGACTGAATTTGGAGCATAACACTAATCTGTATTGAATAAGTGTACAATAGCCAACCTTGTGAATTCATAGGCTGCTACAATAAATAATTACATGAGATATTCGAATGCATAAGGATGCCATTCGAAATAGTTAAAAACAGGCTTACTAAATCTAGTCAAATCCCCCATAGGTGCATAAAGTAATTTCCAAATCTACCTAGGAGCTCACGAATTGGCAAAGTCAAGTAGGAAATATAATAGGTGATTGAAGGAAAACTCATACATGCTTTTATTAGGAGAAACTAATGGAGGATGATGAGGGAAAAAAACAAGTCAACTGCACCTAGTCTTACTTTCCCTTTTGCCATAAAACTCAGTAAAGCAAGCAATAAAGCAAAAAAAGCAGACATGCGCTAGGGAGGATCTGGAATAAAGAAGATATGCTAAATATGGATTCCAAGAGGTTTCCCCAGTGCTCCATTACTCAGTTTTATCAAGTTTGACTTCTAGGACATGTGGAAGACAACTTGCATAGAGTGGAATATTGGAAACTAGGCAAATAAGACAAAAATGGATTAATTAATGTCTAAGGTAGCTAACTATGGGTTGATTATTCTAACATGCAGGACCCATGTTTGAGTGTTATTTTTGGTATTTATTTCTATCATTCAAATAATTCCTCCCTTATCATTCCAAGTATGTTAATACTCTTAGATCCATCATATCCTCCCTTGATCCAAATTCCTCTCCATAGTGGTTGAGCCTTCACATCCTATATATTGAGGCCATTCCTTGGGCAAAGGGGGTAGTAGGTAGCTTAAAAGTATCAAAATTATGATTCCATGATTCCCAAAGGGATGGAGAGGAGTACTTGGAGGAGCTTTAACCAAATCAATATCTTATATGTAAGTATTTCCATATTTTACAATCAAAAATCAAATTGGCCTCTTTCTCCAAATTTCATGTTTTTCATGATATATGTTTTTCAATATTTCACTAGTTTCTTTGGAAAGGTTCTTCTCTTTGTTTTTGTGCAAGTTCAAAGGCTTGGATCCCAAATCTAGGAGATAAATCAAGGCTAGGATATGGATAAAAAAAGGAGTAGCAAGGAAAACCATAAAAAGTGAGATAGTACATATATCTCCCTTGTTTCTCAATAACATGTTAGCTTGTGTATGAACTAGGCCTGGTAGAAAATTAGTCACCATTTGTTTCCTTTCTATATTAAGCCTTAGTATTTTGGGTTTAAGAGAATTTTAACATGTCTACGTGGTGAAATTTCTAACACGGAAATAAGGAATTGAATACATTAAAACATTTTCCCATGTTGCAAAGATAAACATAGTTCAAACAATTCTTTATCTTACTACTCAAATTGGATGGGAACTTCATCAAATGAATGTAAAAAGTGTTTTTATTCATGGATACTTATCTAAATAAATATACATAGAGAGACCTTATGTTTTGCAATAGATTCTAGCCTTGTTTGTTGACTAAAGAAGTATTTGTATGGTTTGAAACAAGCACCCCATGCTTGGTATGAGAAGTTTGATCATTTTTTAATCAATCCCAGCCACTTTAAACATTATGATCTAATCACAGTATTTATGTACTGTGTATTCATTGTGATACTTTAATTGTGGCATTGTAAGTCGATGGCATATTCATAACTAGAAACAATCTCAACATAATTTTCTTGTTGAAGAAACAACTTGTGGATACCTTTGAAATGATTAACATTGGTCTTTTGCATTTTTGTATGGGCATTCAATATTTGCAAATGAATGATGATATCTTTATTTATCAACAAAAATATTCTTTGTTTCTTTTGAAGCTATTCAAAATGGACGATTATAATTCTTGTGCTACACCTTATCGATCATGCATTTAATTTTCTAAGGACTATGGCTATCCTTGATTCAATGCCACCCTTTATCGATAGTTGGTCGATAGCCTAATATACTTTACTCACAATTGACTTGATCTCTCTTTTTTTGTTACAGTGGTTTCTCGGTTCATGTAAGATCATAAATAAAGTCAATGGAAAGTTGCAAAGAGAATTTTTTGATCTCTTAAGGGAACTTCTCAATATTATGTAAACTATTTTTGCACTTTAGAACCATTGGTCATGTTTACTGATTTTGATTAGGAAAGTGACATTCATGACCAAAAATCCACTTCTTTCTATGTGTTTCGACTTAATTCTGAACCCTTGATGAACTTGTTGTGTAAGAAATAGAAGGTAGTTTCTCTTTTGAAAACAAAAGAAAAATATCATGGGTATGTTAATGCAGGTATCAAAGCAATTGGATATGTCAAGTTTTAGAAGAGCTTGGTTTTCTTGTTCATGCCTCAGCTGTTATCCATTGTGACTATCAAAGTGCAATGCATGTTATTGATAATCTTATTGCACACAATAAAATGAATAAAGTTGAACTACATGTCTACTAATTGAGATATATGATATAGGAAAATGTTGTAACACTTGTTTATTACAACATAGATGACATAGATGAACATATTGTTAATATATTTACAATACCTCTACCATAAGCTAAGTTTGTGAAACTTCAAGCTATTCTTGGGCTTCAAGTATTTGCAATTATGGGGGGTGTTTAGTGAACATAATTTCACCTCCTAAATATTTAGAGTGTTGTGGTGATGGGGGGAAGGGGGGGTTGGAACTAAAGGCTATGCAAGTTCATGACACCTCTAGATCTACTAGAGATAGTCAATCAAAAGACAAAAATTGACTAGAAACATGGTCGACTGATCAGTTGAAATCAACCAATTAATTAATGGTATGTTGCAAGTTTCCTTGAAATAGTTAGAATCGATGACCCTTATGTCATTTTTTATGCAAATACAAAGATATTTGAACTTTAAAAACTTTTATCTATGAATTAATCAATAGATGAATCAATGAATCAAATCAACCACACAAATCATTCATCCACAACATAAGATGTACCCTGGGAAAACCCTCAAAATAATAAGGATGAAAAACCCAACAATTCTTTAGAGTATATTAGATAGATTTGCAGAGAATGGATTTTATGCAATAGCATATTACTCTATCAGAGAGAACACAGAGCAATTGAGAACAAAGATTAACTTAAATAAACTTTCCATGTGCCCAACACATTAATAACAAGCCATAACTACTACCATGCAGAGAATAGTGAATGGTTGCATGCCAATCATGCATACATGCTTTTCAACTTTGAATTACTTAGATGGCATAATAATTCCTTACATAGAAAATGTCAACATGCATAACTAATGTGCCATACCTTCCATCAAGGACATTAACTGATAGTTATCTGACATTAGAGTGAACTCATTTATCTAACTGAATGTTGATAACTTAATCAATAGGCTACTTATGTCATAGTGCTTCAACTCGAGTGTCGTCATGCAGAACACTTTACAACTGAAGTGTCATCATTTGATTAGCTTAAGTGTTGTCTTTTAGTTTAATTAAAGTAAAAATACATTAATTAACTAGTCCATTTATACTAACACTTAGTTATCTATTATTAAATTAATCGTGTTGATTGATTTACTTTGCATGGATCGTTGAATCCTTATAACTGAAATTTCTATAACTTAAGAACACATTGTGGCTTAACTAAATCTTACAATTTTGAGTTCACTTAGTCATTACATTGGCCATTCAAATTCTATATGCATTATCTCTTTTATTGCTCATCTCTTCATCTTTATTACATGGTCTATGTGTTAACATTTATCATATGTCATATTATATTATCCTAAAAATAATTCTTACATGTTATGATCATATTAGATTACTCTCGGACCATATAGTCATGTGTTAAAGTAATTCCCTCTAGAGGTTATTAGTCTCTAGAGGAGACTTAATAGCTTTATCCATCTCGACTGACTATGGTTAGTAATATATCACATAGCATTTGATGCTTCAATATGCAAAGCATCCACCTCTATGACTGGAGATCCACCCCATGGGTACCAACTATACTCTGGGTGTCAGCATGAGAATCATGAAATATTGATATTATTCACAATTCCACCTCTATAACTGAAGGTCCGCCTCATAGGGTATATTCTATGAGAATCCTTGACTTGATATTACTCATAATTATATAGTCTTGATATTACTCACAAAACTTCACAACATCACCACCTCAATCATATGAGGATATAGGACTTAATATTCCTCACAAATCCTTAGTCCTCCTTAGCTTCACCCTAATGGATCTACTTCAAGCTACTGAGTCTAACTCAATCTCTCTACCTCATCATATGAGTCCCATTATTGGATACACAAGTATTGGCTTGGAGAATGACTCTTGATGTTGTAAATTTAACACTCCCTCTCATTAAGGGAGGCATTCTCTACCATACCAAGCTTGTCTCAAAATTACCCATACTTTGTTACAGATAGAAGCTTTGTTAAAAAATCCACATTCTTGAAATCATCTCTTCAGTATCGGTGTATTGGAATCTTACCTTACTATACCATGACTTTGATGAAGTGAAAATTCATCCCAATTTGTTTTATCATAACACATAGGGTTCTTGGAAAGTTATAAACTCGTTCTTTTAACCCAATAGGTATCTTCCCGCGCTACACTAATCCCCGACAGGTAATACTATATGTAATAAGCTTTACTAGTGTAGTACTATATGAAATACCCTTTTCTTTTTTAGTACTAGCTGCAATACACTTTGCTTTTGTAGTACTAACTACAATATACATAGATAATACCAAGCTATATAATAGGTTTACTTAATATATCATAAGAAACCTATTCTGACATCTTGTTTTCCTAAACAAGAAACCATGGATTTTCAATCCATCATGTCAAACTTTTAGAACACATCAAAATGTGTATTACCTATGTCAATCTTCAATATTGACTGATTAGAATATGCTACCAACTAGAGAAGTTCTCTATGAGCTTTCCATTATATGTGATGTTCTCCAAGGCTTGGCCACTTTCATAGGGATTTAATATTATTTTCTTTATACCATAGTACCCCACTAACCAACTATGTGGTTATCTTCCCTCTCCAAGAGTTTTGATTGTTCTTCGATAGTCCAAACTATAACTCTTCTCGAGTATCTAATATTCTTTGAGACTTTAACTATGTCTATGCTTATGTGGAATCACTACATAAGAGATTCTACAAGCCTTGGTTATATGAACCATGAGTTTTCATAGTTATGTGCAACTTAGTGGCTTATTTATTGCATGACCTTAAAGGAGCCATGTACCACTACATAGCTATATCGAGTCATATACACCTGTATGGATCACTGGTGTCCAAGTCAAGCTAAACTAGTTAACCTATCTAAGCAACCAACAACATATCATAAAAGATAAGAACGGGAAAAGAAAAGGACAACAGAACACCGATATACGTGGTTCACCCTAATGGGTTACATCCATATAAAGGTAGTCTTATATTATCTCCAGAATGTCTTCTCCAATCTTAAAAGAGAGCAAAGCACAAATACCCCAAAGAATATAGATGATGTACAATAGTGTCACAATAGTACCACTACTACATCAAGAATACATGATATGTAGAGACTCACTTGACCCTATTATATACTAAGAGATGAGGAGGAATTACTCTCACATATTGCATGTGGGATAATATAATTCTCTAAAATAACATCTCTTAATACAATACCATGGACAAATACTCTACACAAGTAAATACACGACCATATAACTATGGGTTAAATGTATTACTCTTTTACATAAGATTGTAGACAACTTTCGACATAATACAAAGACATTATTACCTTTCAAGGAATATAATATATTCCAACACTCCCCTTTAATAATGGTTGGGAGAAGGGCCCACACTAACACTAAGGAAGGAAGGAGTCATTACTGCTCCCCCTTGATGACAACTTCCAGAAGAACCAAATCTGAAAAATAAGAACACTTCAGCTGATGGAATTTGACGATGAACAACCACTTCTCACCGAATCATGAAAGTGCACATGAACCAGGTTGTACGATGAAAGACCCAACAATAAAATGATGAGAACATGTGACGTAATCCAATCACAAGATGCTCAGATCACAACAATAATCATCACAACCATACATGATAGCTGAAGAACTCTGATATAACATCCACACCGGTGTACAAATACCTTCAGACGACCGATACAACAGAACATGTGGCTAAGAACACCAAAACAATGTACAAAAAAACCCAGATGGCCAATACACATGCGGATAGCAAACATTCTTCCAATCAAGGTGAAATATAAATATCTATGGAAGACCTCAAACATTGAAGAAACAAGACCCCAATAGTCTATACATCGAAAATGATATCATACAGATGAACATCATGACTTTAACAGTAGAGGATGGTGCTTCATTACTTCTGGAATAAGGTGAAAGCCTAAACAAAGAACTTATCTGCACAAGAACTTTCAGGATTAAAGCGTATAAAGATCACAAAACAAAATTGCTCATATAGAAATGAAAATACGTATATACCAAAGGTTAGCAAACATCATATAAAATAATGGCAACTTAATATGATCAAATAAAAGATTAACTTGTTGGTTAAGGAAAATGAAGTTACTTTTACACATTAAGTGTCAGTCACAACATATAAATAGTGAGCCAAATATTTCACTTAAATATATGAAAATTTAGTCATCAAGCAACTAATATGAAGCATAAGTGCATTTCTTATTAGTATGAAGTTAATATGCAAGAGATAAATGCCTTGAAAATGTCAATGCTTCCATATAGGAACGTTAGAGACAAGTAGGAACAAGATAACCTCTGCAATCATAAGAATAGAAATCTCATTGCAATAAGAACAAGGTGCCCATGATAAATAGTTCAAGATTTAAATATTGCTCAAAGCCATATAAATATTGAGTAAAAGATGGTCGAAATAAACATGACATGAGATATAGATAAATCAAAATGTTTAATATGATCAACATATAGCAAGTTATGATCAACTCATGATATCACTTATAAAAAATTATGAAATGACAAGTCACTAATGGTCTTAATCATGGGTTCATTTCTTGTTAACACTATGTAAATATGCAAGAGACGAAATGCCCTAGAAATGTCAATGCTTCCATATTGGAATGTTAGAGACAAATAGCACAGGAACTGGATACAATCTTTGCAATACATGAAAAAGAAACTATATCCCAATTAAATAACTTATGACAAGCCAAAAAATATGATATCACATAGATAAAAAAAATGATTCTACTTAAGAATTTAATTAGCAAGAGCATATAATGACCATAAAGATATTACTTATATAAGAATGAAATTTCTTTTACACAAAGGTCAGCAATAACATATAAATAAAGTAAATAATTATCACTAGATAACACATATGATATTGTTTTTATAAACAAAACAAAGAAAAGAAAAAATTAATTATTAAGTATATTTAAAAAATATGAAGCATTAGATGGTTTATAGCTATCATCATGACAAAATACTAGAGATCCATGTCCTTAAAAGATGTCTATATTTCCATATAGAAATGTGAGACAAATATAAAGCAAGAACAAGAAATAATATTTTAATAAACATGATTAAAAGCAAAACCTAAATGAAAAAAATGAATAATAGAAAACTTAAATACTTTACCATACTGATATGAATCTGCAAAAAACACAGTTAGAAAAACTGATAAAAGAAAGCGAAACATTTACTTACAACTCTTTGAAAAAATGTGCCCAGAAAAGCCCAGTCTTCTGTTCTGGTCAAATAGGAGGATCTAGAATGGTTGTTTCTATTCCAAAATAACCAAGTTACGACCCTTTTTTATAACTGCCATTTTTATTACCGAAAGGAAGCCCAGAAATGCCCAATTTTCTGTTCCGGTCACATGGGTGGATCCAAAATGGTTGTTCCAATTCCGAAAATAGGTTATAAAAAAAAATGGTAAAAAATGACCAAGTTACAGCCCTTTTGTATAACTACCGGTTTTATTACCGAAAGGAAGCTCGGAAATACCCAGTTTTTTGTTCTGATCACGTGGGTGGATCCAAAATGGTGTTTCCAATTCCAAAAATAGTTATAATAAAAGTTCCAATAAAAATTGACTAAGTTACGACCATTTTTTATAACTGTCGTTTTTTATAATCAGAAGAAAGATCTCCTTGAGGAGAGCCCCGAAATCATGTAGATCTACAGAAGAAAAAAAAAAACATCAAGAAACCCTTGAAAAAAATTCTGCAAAAATATTACACAACAAGTTAGGGTTAGGGTAGAAAAAATGCATAAATATGCCCAGATCTAAAGAGAAGCCTAATGGCTGCTACTAGATGGAAAGAAAATCTACAACAAAATGACAATGCCCAAATGATAATCGTTATTGATTGAAAGCTATAGAAGGTAGTAGATCATAGCAACCTGCTCTGATACCATGTTAGAATAGTAGAGTCAAGCTAAACAACCTATCTAAGCAACCAACAACATATCATAAAAGATAAGAACAGGAAAAGAAAAGGACAAGAGAACACTGATATACGTGGTTCACCCTAATGGGTTAGATCCAGAGGAAGGTAGTCTTCTATTATCTCCATAATATCTTCTCCAATATTACAAGAGAGAAAGCACAAATACCCCAAACAATATAGATGATGTACAACAGTGTCACAATAGTACCACTACTACATCAAGAATACATGATATGTAGAGACTCACTTGACCCTATTATATACTAAGAGATGAGGATGAATTACTGTCACATATTGCATGTGGGATAATATAATTCTCCAAAATAACATCTCTTAATACAATACCATAGACAAATACTCTACACAAGTAAAAACATCGGCATATAACTATCGCTTAAATGTATTACTCTTTTACATAAGATTGTAAACAACTTCCGACATAATACAAAGACATTATTACCTTCCAAGGAATATAATATATTCCAACATTTCTTCCTACACCATGTCTCGGATATAATTGAATAGGAATGCCTTGAAGATTTTATTGCTTTATACTATGCTCTATCTGAAGCAACATCTCTGATGTGATCTTTCTCAATCACTACACTAGTCAGAATCCATATATCCTTGAAACATTATTTCACTAAGCAAGACATATCTGAGTTCATATTCACTCATACCTTATAGGTACTATAACACATGCTTTGTACTAACTGCAAAGAAAATAAATGGTTCTGGTACTAACCAGGTATACCTCAATTGTGTTTGAGATTCTTCAAATCTAAAATAAGAATCATATTTCATCTTCAATTGTGTGTCCTTGGAATTATAGTCCATTGTCATAAATCCCTTCAGGATCTTGTTCCACCACATTTCTAATCACAAGATTCATGACAATATTCTTGAATAATTTACTCTATTTCCTTCCTAATATGAGTACAATGTAGATATTTGCTTTAACAGGAGGTTCATCAACCAGTTTTATTGGTTCTTCGGGAGATAGTGAATCTAACTTCTCCCTCTCACTATTTAGGATGTGAGAATCATAATCTGGGTCCTCCATCACAAAGACTCATCCTCCTCTATACATACATGAATGTAAATAGGATAAATTCCTTTAGAAGTATGCTTCTATTTTGGATAAATATTTTATCGGGGATTCTTCCCTTCAAAAAAAATGGAAACTCCTGATCTACTCCTAGAAGCTTCCAGCTTCACTGCATCTTTCTTTCTTTTAGGATCTTCCATTGGAATGACTTTTTATTCAATGCATGTCATTCTCTACTTGTAGTCCATAACATATGGTCTTTCCCTACAATCTAAATTTAATCAAGTTATTAGATACCTTGCATAATCTAGTAATTTTAATACAATGACAAATATCTCACTAGACATGCAAACAATTTAACCAATGTTTCAGTATATCCATATCTCATGAAATTTTAATCACACTAATACTTCAATGTAATTTGAATGGATCACATATCTATGTGCACATATTAATTAATGTTTCAACATAACCCCTTTCATATCTCATGTAATGTTATGCAACCCTATATTATTTTTTAATAAAACATAACATGTACTTTCATGAGATTTATTATATGTCAATAAAAGACATACTATATGCTCAACATGTTATTCCATAACATAATTCCTAACTCTAGGAATTCATATCTCTTTATAATTGTAATGAAACACATTCAAAACCCTTTAGATCTAATTTATAAAAGCATGTGATAATCAAAACATAAAAAATTATCTTTTATTGTTTTGTGTGGGATCCAATATCTTAATCTGTGCATCCTTGTGAAGATTACTGGAGTCCTTAGATCTCAATATTCTTCATTCATTGCAACTTTATCTCTGCAAATTTAATCTTATGCAATAGGTAGAAAATCTCTACATGGTGATTAGGGTCCCATGCAAACTGGAGTGAATGCTCTCTCTGCACTAAAGGAAATATTCATTCTAATGGTCATGATCATTTTCCTTGGATGATTTCTTCTGAGTAGGTTCATCTTCTTCTATTGTGGTAGATGCATGAAACTTTCTATGATCCTTTTTTTATTTTCATGGAACTCTCTTTCATAATGTCCCTTCTTATGACAATAGAAACATCAAACCTTTGATTTATCTAAGTATTTGTCGAACTCATTTTTCTTTGAATGAAAATACTTCTTTGGAGCAAGTGGATTCCCCCCTTTCTTCATTCTTGTTGTGAGGGAAACATTTTATTCCTTGGTTTACACTAACTTACTCTGGATTTCGCCCTCCTCTTGGAGGCATTCAAGACACAACCTCTTAAATTTTGGTTGTTATTCTCAGTTATTTACCACAACTAAGAATGTCTCTGATGGGAGACCATCAATGGCAATTTGAAGAAGGACATATTCATCTACCACAATTTCAATGCTAACAAGTTGGTATCTCACTTGAGATATTTTGGTGAAGAATGATGCCATAAACTCGCCCGTCTCCATATTTAGGTTCCAGATCTTATTCTTCAAAACCCTCTTTTGGCTCAGGGCCTCCTTCTCATATAGATTTGTGAGTGTATCAAAACACTCCTTAGCGGTCTTCAACAAGGTAATCACTATCATGATATTATCCTTTATCAAAACATTGATGATCCATTTGACCTTTTCTTGATTCTTCTTAAAATTGAACCACCTTGCATTAGTTGAAGGCTCCTCCATCACTGAGGTCGTGTAGGCATCTAGGTCATGAACCTTAAGAATATTTAATACCCTTTCCTTCCATATGTTGAAATTTGAAGTACCCTTAAGACAGTCTTCTAGTTGGACACAAATTGATGTCATGGCTCTCAAACTTTTCTTAACTCCTCAAAATCACGTAGGATTCTAGTTTCTTGCACAAAATAAGCTCCTTCACACCCTGAGCTATGATACCATTTTGATTTTTTGAGCAATTATTAAGAGATTTGAACTTTAAAAAAAAATTATTAATGAAGGGTTGAACATATGAATTGTTGAATCAAATCAACCATACAAATCATTCATCCACAACATAAGATGTACCCTGGGAAAACCCTCAAAATAATGAGGATGGAAAACTTAGCAATTCTTTTGAGTATATTAGATAGATTTGCAAAGAATGTATTTTACACAATAGCATATTTCCCGATAAGAGAGAACATAGAGAAATTGAGAATAGAGAACAACTATAATAAACTTTCCATTCGCCCAACACAGTAATAACAAGCCAAAAATAATACCATGTAGAGAATAGTGAATGGTTGCATTTTAATCGTGCATACATGCTTTTCAACTTCGAATTGCCTAGATGGAATAATAGTTCCTTACATAGAAAATATCACCATGCATAACTAATGCACCATACCTTCCATTAAGGACATTAACTAATAGTTAACTGACATTGGGGAAAACTCATTTATCTAACTAAATGTTTATCACTTAGTTAATAGGTTAACATATGTGGCACACTGCTTCAACTCAATTTTTTTCATGCAAAACACTTTATAACTGAAGTGTTGTCTTTTGATTAACTTAAGTGTCATATTTTAGTTTAATTCAAGTAAAAATACTTTAATTAACTAGTCCATTTATACTATCAGTTAGTTATCTATTATTAATTTAATCATGTTGATTGGTTTAGTTTGCATGGATCATTGAATATTTAATACTAAAATTTTTATAACTAAAGTACACATTGTAACTTAACTGAAGCTTACAATTTCGAGTTCACTTAGTCATTAAATTGTTAATTCAAATTCTCTATGCATTATCTTTTTAATTGCTTATCTATTTATATTTTTTGCATGGTCTATTTGTTAACATTAATCACTTATCATATCATATTATACTCAGAATAATTGTTATATGTTATGATCATATTATATTACTCTCAAACCATATAGTCATTCCTAAAGTAATTCACTCTAGACGTGATTAGTCTCTAGAGGAGACTTAATAGCTTTATCCATATCGAATGATTACGTTTAGTAATATATCACAACATTTGATGCTTCAACATTCAAATAATCCACCTCTATGATTAGAGGTCTACCCCATGGGTACCCATTATACTCTAGGTGTCCACATGAGAATCATAACTTCATATTACTTGCAATTCCACCTCTATAACTGGAGGTCCTCATAGGGTACCTTCTATGAGAATCATTGACTTGATATTATCGACAAGTGTGACTTGATATTACCCACAACTCTATAGTATTGATATTACTCACAAGAATTCACAACATCACCACCTCAATTATATGAGGATGTATGACTTGATATTGCTCACAAGTCCTTAGTCATCCTTAGGTTCACCCTAATGTTGTACATTTAACAATTTGTGGACCATATCATCTTCACTTCAAGGAAATGTGTTAGATGTGGAGACTATAAAAAAACGACCTTATGAGTTGTATTGATGATGTTTCTGTGGAGTTTAAATAATGCATCGTGATGTTCTAATCATGATTTGTTATTCTTAAGTGTTGTAAATAATGTCTTTAGACATCATCCCTCTTATTGGAATACTTATTCCTTGTGTTATTTTATTTTATGTCCAGTTGTTTAAACGTGATTTTCCAACAATTATCATTATTCATAAACCAAATAATATCCAACATAACAATCATTCAAAATTACTCCTCGACCCATTCCTTTATTTATATATTTCTTCAAGAAACACATTCAATTAAAACATTGTGTCTCTTCTTTTCAATTTTCATAAGATTCATTTATATAGATAAATAAAAACTACACCAATATTATACCAAGAATTTCCAATTTATTAACCAACAAATATTTCATTTACTACTGAATAACATCCCACGAGAACTATCATTTATTTTCTTTTTTTGAGAAAAAAAAATTATATTTGATATTTCAAGCAAGAAATCAAAATATATCTTATTCAATACCAAAGGCAAACAATGATTTCCCAAAAAAAAAACCAAAGTCCTATCTCTTCCACCACATATAGAAGCCATGCAAGAATAGTCCAAAACTATGAACAATAGTTCAAAAAAGGACAAGCTAATTGGATTAAGAACAACGATACTAATACAACACAAGATCAATCAAAAGAAAAAACATATCAATGGATAACATTAAAAACAAGCCCACAATGTCCCTCGAACTTGGTATTTTTGACATTTTTCTAGTATAATGAATAAAGACAAGTCAAAAGAGAAAATATTGAGAGGTTGATACTAGGGAATCATCTATGAATTCCATAAGGCATAAAAGTGCTTTCTCACAAGTTAATGATTTCCTTTGAGAATGAATCTTCTTTTATGTTGAATTCCTTGTAGATAAATGGAAAAAAGTAGATGTGGATGACATTTTACCTCTAGGACCTATGAATAATAGGTCCCATGGAAATATTTGAGAGGTGACATTTATTGGAATTCACCCATTCCATGACAAGCTTATAATATCCCATCGCTTAAAGATTCTTAATTCCAATGTTTGCAATTGATTTCAATAAAATATATAAGGCTAATGGATCATCCCTATTATTTGTTCATGTACTTGCTCCATACGTAAGAGAAAAATAATTCATGGAAGACAAAAAAAAATAAAAATAAAGGCTCCAACCCAACACTTACCTAGATTTCTTAGACAAGCACCATTAAAGAATTCCCAAGAAAAGGAAAATTCTATCTCTGGAGTTTTTAACAATGTGGGAGGTTTAGGGGGATGGGATTTCCAACTTTATCCACTACAAGGAAAATACCCTCTAGCGGAGGTTTTTGTGGATGTTCTTATAAAAACAACCAAAATATTCATTTATAGCAAATGTCCTCAATGAAGGTGAGCAAGTGGAGGTTTTAGCGGGTGATTTTTACCGGTGCATTTGTATATATAAAACAAACTGGTGGATATACCATGAGGACGTACCGATGATGAATTAAATCATGTGGTACAATGTCCACAGACATCAATAGGTTAAAAAACAATAAATTTTTTCAATCGATGGGTTTAAAAAACTTAAATCCATCAGAGTAGTATACATTCAAAAGCAATGCTTTAGAGTTAAAAAATCGAAATTAAAAACACATCTTATTTTAATTTTTATTGTTGGTGCAATTGGGCTACAAAACAACATCAGTGCATTTGACCACCAGCTAGTGCACCGCAATAGCGTTTAATAAAAAAATATCAAAATAAAAAACCTATCACATTCATTTTTTATTTTTTATTTCCATTTCCAATGTGGTTGTTGTCGATTAATGCACCGGTGTTGTATCTCTTCGAGAGCACCACTCTAGAGTAAAAAGAATTGAAAATTAAAAAATACAAAATATTTTTTTGTTTCAAAATTTTAATTGTGGTGTGTTATGTCTACCATATAGCACCGGTTTATTTGACTATCAAGCGCAATGGGGCAAGGTTAAATAAAGAAACTTAATGAATTGAAAAAACCATTTTTACCATCTCTACATTGCTTTAGACCCCTTGAGCACATGTGTCATACATTCCCTGCTTAGATACCTTGCCATCCATTCTCCACATGGTTGCATTTCTAGCTTCCATTGCTTGCTTAGTGGATTTTAAATTTTGTGAAATTGTGGAAAATTTTTGAAATTTGGTGTATATCACTACCATGCCTCCTTGACGCGCAAGGGACCAAGTAAAGTATTTGTGAACTCCGAATTTAAATTTTTAGTGGATTAAAATTTGAAATCGATCTTTATCTACCATTAAATTAAAACAAAATTTACAATGTGTTTGAGTTGTTTGGATCGCACTGCATGTCAACACACTATAAACTTACAGGGAGCACCATAGATGGTGTGTTTCTATCTATACCTCACCAAAAACATGGTGCACTTAGTTTTGCATTCCACACTGCTAAACCAAATTAAAAAGCACAATCATAATTGGAGCACATCCTAAAACAATGTGTTAACTTATAATAGGGACATCATTAATCCAAAAAATATTTAAAAACTCACAAAGGGATGCACCTAATGTGGGTACTCTATTAATAAATACACATTGTTTATGGTGCAATGACGTGTACTAAACGCACCATCACATCCTATTGATGGATGCATTTCAAAAATAAACATTAAAAAGAAACATGTTAATCATTACGCATTGTACGAAGGAATGCACCAATTAGACGGTGCACTGACATGTAACAAGTGCACCATAATCCCAAAATTATAAAACTGAGAAAGAGATGCTCCTATCACAATATGATATTAATACTTCTGCACCATACCCAGTGTGATGAGATATTTATAATGCACCAGTACTTCCTTATAATAAACACACCCGAGACTTAACCAATTATATCACGACATTACCTAGTTTGCATAGTAAACAAGAATGCACCAGATTGGTGGCGCGCTAATGCATAAACGATGCACTGTTATCCCAAAAAATTACAAAACTCACAAATATTTTCTCCTATTATTGTGCATTCATTTAATCCTTGTCGATGTAACGATATGTTTAGAAGGCAATGATGCTTCCTATTGACGGGAGCACCGCCACACTTAACATAGTAAAAGCACCACATTGGCCAATGGGATTGGTTAACATTGCCACATTGATTATTCAATATGCTGACATGTATCGGGTGCATTTTTATCCACAAAAGAAATATTAAACCCACAAAGAGTTGCACCTACTACAGTGCGCTCATTAATATGTGTGCACCATATACAGTGCGATCACGACTCTACAATTGGTGCTTCCTCATGATGGATGCACCAAAAAATGAAAGTGGTTAAAAAAATATTTCCATGCTCACCAGTGCAATTATGTATTCAAGCCCATCATGCATGGTGCTTTTGGGTTCGAAAAGTGCTGACATTAGTGTGTGTTTATAAATAGGCATGATGCTTGTCAAATTCATTTATTTTGATTAAAAAATTGTTATTTGATGTTAATAAATAACATGCTCATTTAATGAAATATTTAATGTTTTTTTGTCTATTTATGAGACTAAACTTTTCCATTGGATGTATCTTGGGTGGTTGGGAGGAATGATTATTACCCTCCCCACCCAGTTTCAATTCTTGTAAGTGACATTATGCACTTGTGAGTCCATATAAATCCCAGTGGGTTATCTCAAAGTGTTTGAGAGTTGTTTATGCTAGCAGAAGGTCTCGGGGACAAATCCTTGTGTGGCTATGTAGGGTCCTCACTTGATGTCCCCATAGGGCTAGGCCCCATAATCAGGGCCGATGGTTTACCTTGGGTACCATTTTAAAAAAATTGGGAAGTACTTGATGGTTTCCCGAGTGATGTTCCATCATAAAAAATATTCGGAAAAAAAATTATGAGACTAATCAATGTTACATGTGTATTAGAGACATCAGTGACGAGAGGAAACTATACAGCAATAGGTATGAGTTTAGCCATACAACTTCGTTAGTGGGTGGGAGGCCAGAGAGAGTGAGAGGGATTTATTTCCTCACCCCATCACTAATAATACATGAGACCTCTTAATGGCTGTAGGCCTCCCAAATTTCTATAAGGAGACTACATCCCTCAAGGGAACTCTTCTTTGTTGGCATAGTTGATCCGTTGTTGGGATCACGGGATACATGAATTTCATATTGGTCTTGATCAGTGGTTCTATCCAACCAAGGAGGATATTTATTTCATCACTATCCTATATAGGAGAGGGGGGATTTTCTCTAGTTCTGTGATGTCCTAGTAGGTGTCGTAGCATAGATTCAACTTGCTTACTCTCAAATTTATATTAATGCTTGCATCCTCGATCTTGTTGATTTTTAGGTGCATAATGGAGAGATCCAAATTGGTGATTTTGGAGGAGAGGAGGTTAGGCGCCTCTCACTATTGGTTATAATCATCATGCACCTCATTAGTGATGGGAAACACATTAGTTTCCCTCTTTTATATTATGTAGATTCTTTAGTGTTGACACCTAGATGCATTAGGAGGTTTGGCATTTTTTATGGAAGTTTTGTTTTTCTATGAATTAATGTTGTGTAATGTTTGATGGGAGGGCCAACTTCCCTTTTTATTCAGAGCTTTTTTCTTTCTTTTAGAGGATTCTAGCCACAATACCATCATTTGATCACTGCCCTCCTCATCTTTTGATTGAGGTGTGGATGTGCATGTCAGGACAAATGATGCCTAAGAATATCCAAACCAATTTCCTAGATAGGATCATATCAAAGGTGTTGAAGATGATAGACAACAAGAAGGACCATGCATTGGACCTTATTCCATATCCATACATGGGATTGGACTTTTCCTAGGGCCAACATCTTCCCAACATATTTTTCACCTAGGATGAGCCACCGTATGAGAGAGGTAATATTAGAGTTATGTTTAAATGAATCAAGATACATTTTATTGTGTTACTTAATGCAAATGAAAATTCTTATAACATTTTTTGTTAAATTGTTTTATTAAATAGTTTAAGGAAATTGTATAATCATATTTGTCATGTACTATATATTTTGCATATATTGGCACATTCAATGGGGATATTCCTCCTCTCTTTCATCCTGATGAGGATATGTAGGAGGTTGAGGTTCCTGAATTACCTAGACCTGGCCTACTATGTAGGACAAATGAGAGGTATCAATAAGACACAACGAACAGGTTGGCCACATTGTTGGGTCAATGAGGAATCTGACCTATATGATCCTTTGATATCATGTGAGACCTTCATCTTGAAAAGATATGGAGTATGATTCCACATGATATGATATTGTTTATGCAATATATATTTGGTGCATCCAGTAGTTTAGATGATTGAATTCCATAGGATCCATATACTTCATATCATGAGTATGGTGATCCCTGTCCTTGTCCTTGTCCACCACCTCCTCCTCCTCCTCACCATGACACAAAAATGTTTTCATTTGATTCTCCACCTCCTCCTGCCTCTCCTCACCATGATCATGATCAACCACTATTTAATCCTCCACACCTATTCAACCCACCACCATATCTGATCCATCTAGTCATCCTACTAGCCACTCCACCCACCTTTGCTCTAGGTAGGATGGTTACAATCGATGAGATTCGTCTTGATAGAGATATCTATGCTTCTCTTCAGTCTACTTTTTCTTCTGGAAAACGTACTAATGCCTCTACAAGTGGGGATTTCGATGCCTCTGGATCTCTTGGCAAACGTAGTGATGTCTCTAGTTCTAGAGGAGCATGAGATATCTCATAGAATTTATTGGACTAGAGATGTATATTTGGCATGTATCATGATGATTTTGATATTATTATGTATATGTATATGTATGTATGTATTTATGTATTTATGTATGTATGTATGTATGTATCTATGTATGTATGCACACACACACTTCATTTTTTGTTGATGTATTTGTAACTTTGGAATGTATTCACTTGTATATTTTATATTGTATTTCATTGTACCCCGACGAAGATGTTTGTTCCTCCAATCAGGAGAGTCATTAATATAATAAATTAACGTAAATTCATTGAGGTTAACCCTCTATTGTAAGTCTGGGTAATAGTCCCCACAATTGAGTTGAGGATAACCCTCCGATTGTAAGTCAGGGAAATAGTCCCCACAGTTGAGGGGTATTAGGGTTATTAGACTCTCCTAGTGAGGTCAGCCCTGAAGAGTAATTTTCAAGTGGAAAAAAAAGTATAAATAGAGAGTGAGACTCTCTATTTGAAACACACACTCACTCAATTGTATCTCATGAGTGAGAGAAGAGGAGCTCGCACAAGTGAGAGAGAGAATAGTTATCAGAGATCATCTTTGTGTTTTTGGGTTTTACTTTTGCTATTGGTGCTCATTTTATCTCTAAGGAAGTTGTGGGTTTTTATCCTTTATGGTTTACCTAAGGAAAACTATTTGTCTCTCTTTTCTCTTGTGATTATTGATGTGCATGTTATTCTCTCATATAAGATCCTAGATCATATTGATTAAATGATAAAAATCTAACATGGTATCAGAGATAACCTGAGAAGAGGACATTATGCAGCTGCAGAAGTTATGGATTCTTACTTTTTGGGTCTCCCTCCATATATCATCAGCAAAAAGAGCCTATCCTAACTCTCCATTTAAGGGCGCGTCTTTATGTCGAAGCAAAATTTGATTCCGGGCATTTTCAGTTTTTGACCTATCACTACTGTGGAGAATTAGGGATTTTTACAGAAGAGGAATTTTGGTCCCAACATAGGATTTACCTCCTCCTCAAAATCAAAATTTAGAGACCAAGATCGAAATTTTTAGTTGGGAAAAACTCCAAGAAATTCAAACCCTAATTTGTCCCCAGACTAGAAAACCCTAAAAGACTAAAACAAGTCATTTTGGTGCATTAATTATATCTAACTATGGGAGAAGGATCAGGATCCCAAATGTTTAAATGATAAAGATACATTCCTAATGTACTCTGTGCAAAAATTTTAGCCTCATATTCTCTATATTATGGGAGATATGGTTCCTCCAAATCGTGGTTCCATCCTCTCCCTGGATTCATCCCTAAACAGGACAACTAGGGAAAATTTCTATATCTCGGGATACGAAGGTCCAAATGAAATATCACAATATGTTACAAATAGTGAATGGACTGTAATTTAAGTGGTAAAATATTCAAACCCCAAAGGTGAAACAGTGAGACGTTGTAGTCTGTACAAGTTCGCTATACTGAACAATCCTGAAATAAGTCACCTTGGGAAAACTCTCATAAATCCCAATTGGTGAAACCAATTCTGCTAAAACCTGCAGTGTTGGAAAGAGGATAGATAAGGATACAAAAGTGATAATTCTCATACATATAGGAGGATTACTTTTAGATATATTGCAGAAAAAATATCAGGAAATCCTGCACAAGAAATTTAAGAAAACTAGGGCATCATATATTTTGCAGTTCTGATCATAGTTTTTGGAAAATGAGTATGATGCTTAGATCGCCTTGAGGAAGCGCATCATTCTATCCAATCATATCTGAAATATTCCAAGTTTTTTAAATTAGGGTTTCTCTAACAAAACCTAGATCAGCTAGATCGAGAACCAAGACAGACATCTCAAATCGGTAAGATCTAATCTTTTCCTATTTACATTTGAGTTTCTCATCTCAAAATGACCTATCACGCCAGCTTGATGACAAGCTTGGTGAAGCTGACAAATTCCAAGTATGGAAGTATAGGACCTCCATGATCCTTGAATAAATTGACTTGGAGCCAGAGGAAGATGTGGCTAAGGGTAGAGCCAAGAGAATCATTGCAGATTGTATTAAAGATCATCTCTCATGTGTCATCCCTAAAGACACCAAAAGGAAGTGTTTGATGCTATGACGAAGCAATCAAAGAAGAATAAGATATTGTTATAACCACATTGAATGGCCTCCCACAATCATGGGATTCATCCATTCAAGGAATGTGTGCCAGAAGGAAGTGATTACCTTCAGTAGACTCTGGGAAGATTTCACACAAGAATAATCTTGACTCATAATAAAAGAAGAGAAGATGGGTCAACTAAAGATCAAGATATTGTGATTCAAATAAGATCCCTCAAGCGATGAGGAATATGCATTAGAGGAAATTTCAACTCAAAATGGGCCTCCTAAAATGAACTAATAAAATAATAGTTAAAATAATAAAATAATATTTATTATTTTGGAGGAAGAAAAGAAAAAAACTACTTTTTTGTTTGTATTTTTGACATGTATCCCTGTGTTTTTACTCAAATTTCGATCGGGAGAGCTCGTTGGATGAGGAATTTAATTCTGCATCCAACGAGTACCCACTCGGAATACTTTTGACGGACCGCACTACCCCAAAAACAAGAAATACCTGGAAAAAAAATAGAATGATGATGTCATCATTCAATTTTTTCAGGTATTTCTTGTTTTTGGGGTAGCGGGGTCCGTCAAAAGTATGCTAAGTGGGTACTCGTTGGATCTAGAATTTAATTCCGCATCCAACAAGCTCTTCCGATCGAAATTTGAGTAAAAACACAGGGAGATATGTCAAAAATACAAACAAAAAAATTAGTTTTTTTTATGATACCTATCCCCAAATTTATATTAAAAAAGTGTTTGAGACCTATATGGTATTTCAAATTTAAATCAATTTCATTGGCTAACACATGATGACATGGAATTTGAATAAAAGTTAAAAGGCCCATTTTGAGTTGAACTTTCCTCTAATGAAGGACTCAATTCTTGAAGAACCTATTATCCATGTTAGCATTTGGATAAGAAATGATGATGTCATGAATGAAGAAGATGATAAAGCTGAAGGCACAAGAAGGAGTCTACCCACGAAACAAATAAATATTAGTATTTGAATTGTATTTTCCTATATATCTAGTTGTTTATATGACATTGTTTAGTTGTGAAATCTGTTATGCATGATAGAATAATGAACAATATACTACTAATATGCATGTAATGGGTAAGTAGCCCATGGTGCTATGCAACACTCCATTGCTACTTATATAGAATGAAACCTCTTTGCTGACATATTGGATTAGTGCACAATCTCAATGATGTCATGGTAGATATGGAAGGAATCTATAAAGTTTCCATGAGATATGGATGAATGTTGTATTGGCTAAAATAGGTGCATGTTTATATCTATATGCATAAAAATTAGCCATTATGAATATGCCTTATGAAATGTTTCTAACCATGCAACTAATGCATTTGACTTGTAGGAAAGATCGCGTACAATTGCCTATAAGAAAATAAGGATGATACTTGTTACGAAGAACAAGTGATGACAGTTCAAGATTCACTCCAATAAGCATACATGAAGATGAACCAAGAAGCTTCCATAGAGAAAGGAAAATATTCATAAGAATATAAAGATAACGGTAGATGAAGAATAATCCAAAGAAAGCAAGAGGCCTCAAACAAAATCTATTTATGTTGAGCGACATCATTCATGGAGAGCCTTCCAGCTAAGAAGAAGTAGCCAAGAAGAAAGGGAAGGAAAACACCAGTTCAAGAAGAATGATGTCCATAGTGGATCTACAAGATCCAGCATGCAGTGGATGGCAACATTGTGGGATACAAGGCAAGATTCATAGCACGAGGCTTCTCATAGAAATAAGGCACAGACTATGAAGAGACATTTGCAACCACTGGGAGTTGAGACACATGACATACATACTCATGTGTGCAAATTAAAGAAGGCATTTTACAAGCTCAAAAGGAACCCATGGGATAACACATACATGAGGAACTTGAATATCACCTAGAGTGATGAATATCTTAACCTTTTCTACAAGGTTGAAGATGAAATCTTATAGAGCATGACAAGCTCACATATGGGTGTCACAAGAAATTTTGAAAAGGTTCAAGATAGAGGATCTTGGTATCCAGTGACCCTAGATGGATACATAGAATACTAGTATCATAGGAAGCTACTTGTCACTCCAGTACATAATGTTTCAATGCATAGAGTACGAAAGGCAGAGGGAGAATGATGCTCCACTTCAAAGGGAGTGACTGCAGAAAATCCCGAGGTTCTACATGGTATGACAGGATGGACAGATTACTAATGGCTCTAGGATTTACTAAGAGTAAAGAGGATTCCAACATTTTCTTCAAGGTTGAAGGCAGAAGACTAGTGATGCTCTTGTTATATGTCGATATTGAGGTTAAACCTCCATTGTAAGTCGAGGTAATAGTCCCCACAATTGAGTTGAGGATAACCCTCCGATTGTAAGTCGGGGTAATAGTCCCCATAGTTGAGGGGTATTAGGGTTATTATACTTTCCTAGTGAGGTCGGACCTATAGAGTAATTGTCAAGTGGAAAAAAGGTATAAATAGAGAGTGAGACTCTCTGTTTGAAACACACTCACTCAACTGCAGCTCATGAGTGAGAGAAGAGGAGCTCGCACAAGTGAGAGAGAGAACAACTGTCGGAGATCATCTTTGTGTTTTTGGGTTTTACTTTTGCTATTGGTGCTAATTCTATCACTAAGGAAGTTGTGTGGTTTTCTCCTTTATGGTTTACCTAAGGAAAACTCTTTGTCTCTCTTTTCTCTTGTGATTATTGATGTGCATGTTATTCTCTTAGATAAGATCCTAGATCATATTGATTAAATGATAAAAATCTAACATGGTATCAGAGCTAACCTGATAAGATGACACTATGCAGCTATAGAATTTAGGGATTCTTAATTTTTGGGTATCCCCCCATAGATCATCAGCAAAAAGAGTCTATTCTAACTCTCCATTAAAGGGCACATATTTCTGTCGAAGTAGAATTTGATTTCGGGCATTTTCAGTTTTTGACCTGTCACTACTGCGGGGAATTAGGGATTTTTACAGAAGAGGAATTTTTGAGTGAGCCCAACATAGGATTTCTTTCCTCCTAAAAATCAAAATTTAGAGACCAAGATCGAAATTTTTGGTTGGGTAAAACTCCAAGAAATTCAAACCCTAATTTGACCCCGGACTAGAAAACCCTAAAAGACTAAAACTAGTCATTTTGGTGCATTAGTTATATCTCAAGATTAGAGAAGGATCAGGAGCCCAAATGTTTAAAGGATAGATATAAATTCCTAATATACCCTTTGCAAAATTTTCAGCCTCATATTCATTATATTATGGGAGGTGTGATTCCTCCAAATCACGGTTCCAGCCTATCCCTAGATTCATCCTAAACAGGACACCTAGGGAAAATTTATATATCTCGGGCTACGAAGATCCAAATGAAATATTGCAAGATGTTCCAGATAGGGAATGGACTATAGTTTATGTGGTAAAATTTTCAAACCCCAAATGTCAAACAGTGAGACGTTGTAGTCTATACAAGTTCGCTATGCTGAACAATCCTGAAATAAGTCACCTTGGGAAAACTCTCATAAGTCCCAATTGGTGAAACCAATTCTGCTAAAACCTGCGGTGTTGGAAATAGGAAAAAGAAGGATACCACAATGATAATTTTCATATATATAGGATTATTACTTTCGGATATATTGTATAAAAAATATCAAGAAATTCTGCAGAAGAAATTTAAGAAAACTAGGGCATCAGATATTTTGCAGTTATGATCATAATTTTGGGAAAATGAGTATGATGCTAGATCGCCTTGAGGAAGCACATAATTCTATCCAATGATATCTGAAATATTTTAAGTTTTTAAAATTAGGGTTTCTCTAACAAAACCTAGATCATCCAGATCCAGAACCAGGACAGACATCTCAAATCGGTAAGATCTAATCTTTTCATGTTTACATTTGAGTTTCTCATCTCAAAATGACCTATCACGCCATCTTGATGACAAGATTGGTGAAGCTAACAAATTCCAAGTATGGAAGTATAGGACCTCCATGATCCTTGAATAAATTGACTTGGATCCAGAGGAATATGTGGCTAAGACTAGAGCCAAGAGAATCATTGTAGATTCTATTAAAGATCATCTCTTGACATGTGTCATCCCTGAAGACACCAAAAGGAAGTGTTTGATGCTATGACGAAGCAATCAAATAAGAATAAGATATTGTTATAACCACATTGAAGGGCCTCCCAGGATCATGGGATTCATTCATTCAAGGAATGTGTGCCAAAAGGAAGTGATTACCTTCAGCAGACTCTAGGAAGAGTGCACACAAGACGAATCTTGACTCATAATAAGAGAAGAGAAGATGGGTCAACTAAAGATCAAGATATTTTGATTCAAAGAAGATCCCTCAAGCAATGAGGAATATGAAGGACTCAATTCTTGAAGAACCTATTATCCATCTTGGCATTTGGATAAGAAATGATCATGTCATGAATGAAGAAGATGATAAAGCTGAAGGCACAAGAAGGAGTCTACCCACGAAACAAATAAAGATTAGTATTTGAATTGTATTTTCCTATATATCTAGTTGCTTATATGACATTGTTTAGTTGTGAAATGTATTATGCATGATAGAATAATGAACAAGATACTACTAATATGCATGTGATGGGTAAGTAGCCCATGGTGCTATGCAACACTCCATTGCTACTTATCTAGAATGAAACCTCTTTGCTGACGTATTGGATTAGTGCACAATCTCAATGATGTCATGGTATAGACGGAAGGCATCATAAAGTTTTCTGTGAGATATGTATGAATGTTGTATTGGATAAAATAGGTGCATGATTATATCTCTATGTATAAGAATTTTCCATTGTGAATATGCCTTATTAAATGTTTCTAACCATACAACTAATGCATTTAACTTGTAGGAAAGATCACGTACAATCGCCTACAAGAAAAGAAGGATGATACTTGTTACGAACAAGAAGTGACGATAGTTCAAGATTCACTCCAATAAGCATACATGAAGATGAACCAAGAAGCTTCCATAGAGAAAGAAAAATCTTCAAAATAATATAAAGAGAACAGTAGATGAAGAATAATCCAAGTAAAGCAAGAGGCCTAAAACACAATCTAGTTATGTTGAGCTACATCATTGATGGAGAGCCTTCCAGCTAAGAAGAAAGGGAAGGAAAACACCAGTTCAAGAAGAATGATGTCCATAGTGGATCTACAATATCCAGCATGCAGTAGATGGAAACATCATGGGATACAAGGCAAGATTCATACCACAAGGCTTCTCATAGAAAGAAGGCACGGACTATGAAGAGATATTTGCAGCCACTGGGAGTTGAGACACATGACATATAGGCTCATGTGTTCAAATTAAAGAAGGATTTGTACAAGCTCATAAGGCACCCATGGGATAACATATACATGAGGAACTTGAATATCACCTAGAGTGATGAAGATATTAACATTTTGTACAAGGTTGAAGGTGAAATATTGTAGAGGATGACAAGATCACAAATGGGTATGAGAAGAACTTTTGAAAAGGTTCAAGATAGAGGATCTTGGTATCTAGTGGCCCTAGATGGATACATAGAATACTAGTAGCATAGGAAGCTACTTATCACTCAAGTATTGAATGTTTCAATGCATAGAGTACGAAAGGCAGAGGGAGAATGATGATCCACTTCAGAGGGAGTGACTGTATAAATTTTGAGTTTCAACATGGTATGACAGGATGGACATATTACTAATTGCTCTAGGATTTAATAAAAGTAAAGAGGATTCCAACATTTTCTTCAAGGTTGAAGGTGGAAGACTAGTGATGCTCCTATTATATGTCGATGACCTGTTCCTGATAGGAAAAGAGGAACTCAGTAAATATGCAAGAAGGATACTTGCTACTGAGTTAGAGATAAAATACATGGGTATGATGCACTACTTTCTAGGCATGGAGGTGTGGCAGAGTGCAGATGGAATATCCCTTGGACAAGGGAAGTATGTAGTGGATATCTTGAAGAGGTTTGGGATGATGGACTGCAAGGCCATGACCACACTTATGGCATCGAACTTGAACCTATTTAGTGATGCTTCATCAGATATGGTTGATGCCATGATGAATCACCAGATTATTTGATGTTCCTGACGAATACAAGACCAGACACATGCTTTGCTATGAACAACTTGAGCCAGTTCCTGATGGATCCAAGACATGCTCACCTGGTTGCAAAGCATGCAATGAGGTACCTGAAGGGTACAATTGAGTGTGGTATCAAGTATGATATGAATAAGAAGAATAACCTACATGTTTATGTTGATTCATATTGGTAGTGCCAATGATAAGAAGAGCACCTTGGAAATGCTTCTTCAGTTTTAGATCCAGTATGGGTTACTGGTTTGGTAGGATGGAGTCCTGCATGGCGCTGAGTACAGCTGAGGAAAAATATGTTGCCACTTGCTTGGATATTTGTGAGAGAGGAGCAGTGAAGCTCTAGTTTGTGATCCAGATCAACATTTCTTCAAAGAGGGAGTTCTAGAATAGCCGGTGAGACAGGTTTTCTGAGCATAATATCCTAGCGAAGCTCATAGGTTACTCAAACATAAACGGTCCTATAGGTTATCCTCGGATGTAATCAGTCCTGGTGAAGCTGACAGGTTATCCTTGGATGTAATCATCCCTGATGTAATTCTCTGCTAGAAATGGCCAGAGTAAAGTTTGAGTACTTCAGGGAGAAGCTTGGTGTTCTCCAGATAGAGGTTCCTTCCAAGGATAAGTGATTAGGCTGAGGGATTTTCTGACATGGTGGTAGGACTAGTTCCTCCCATGGTTAGATGTAAGTATTGTGCCTTTCTGACATGGTGGCAGGATTGGTTCCTCCCATGGTCAGATGTAAGTGTTATTCCTTTTTGACATGGTGTTAGGATTGGTTCATCCCATGGTCAAATGTAAGTGCTATGCCTTTTTGACATGGTGGCATGATTGGTTCCTCCCATGGTCAAATGTAAGTGATGTTCCTTTCTAACATGGTACCAGGTTTGGTTCCTCCCTTGGTCAGATGTAAGTGTTGTTCCTTTTTGACATTGTGGTAGGATTGGTTCCTCCCATGGTCAGATGTAAGTGTTGTTCCTTTCTGACATGGTGGTAGGATTGGTTCCTCCCATGGTCAGATGTAAGTTATGTGCCTTTCTGACATGGCGGAAGGATTGGTTCCTCCCATGGTAAAATGTAAGTGTTGTTCCTTTCTGACATGGTGGTAGGATTGGTTCCTCTCGTGGTCAGATGTAAGTGTTGCGCATTTCTGACATGGTGGCAGGATTGGTTCCTCCCATGTTCAGATGTAAGTGTTGTTTCTTAATGACATGGTGGCAGGATTGGTTCCTCCCATGGTCAGATGTAAGTGTTGTTTCTTAATGACATGGCGGAGGGATTGGTTCCTCCCATGGTCAGATATAAGTGTTGTGCCTTTCTGACACGGTGGCAGGAATGGTTCCTCCCATGGTAAGATATAAGTGTTGTGCCTTTATGACATGGTGGCGGGATTGGTTCCTCCCATGGTCAGATATAAGTGTTGTGCCTTTCTGACATGGTGGCGGGATTGGTTCCTCCCATGGTCAGATATAAGTGTTGTTCCTTTCTAACATGGTGGCAGTATTGGTTCCTCCCATGGTCATATATAAGTGCTGAAGATGTGAAGACCTGCGTGGATGCTAGACCTACATTAAGCAAGGTTGTCTCTGTAGAACTTCCTATGACGAGTAGAATTGAGAGATAGCACCATTTGCTCGAGATAGCGGGATCAGTGATGATGATGATAATCCAGTGATGATCTAGTTTTGATGATGATCCAACTTTGATGATGATACAGTGATGAATACTTGTGCTGATGAATTGTGTCAAGAGAATACCTTCCTAGTTAAGAGGGAGTGTTAATGTATTTGTAACATCACAATGTATTCACTTGTATATTTTATATTGTATTTCATTGTACCCCAACGGAGATGTTTGTTCCTCTGATCAAGAGAGTCATTAATATAATAAAGTCACGTGAATTCATTGAGGTTAACCCTCTATTGTAAATCAAGGAAATAGTCCCCATAATTGAGTTGAGGATAACCCTGTGATTGTAAGTCGGACGAGTAGTCCCCACAGTTGAGGGGTATTACAGTTATTAGACTCTCCTAGTGAGGTCAACCCTGTAGAGTAATTGTCAAGTGGAAAACAAGTATAAATAGAGAGTGAGACTCTCTATTTGAAACACACACTCACTCTACTGTAGCGCATGAGTGATAGAAGAGGAGCTTGCACTAGTGAGAGAGAGAACAACTGTCGGAGATCATCTTTATGTTTTTGGATTTTACTTTTTCTAATGGTGCTCATTCTATCTCTGAGGAAGTTGCGGGGTTTTCTCCTTTATGGTTTCCTCGAGGAAAACTCTTTGTGTCTCTTGTCTCTTGTGATTATTGTTATGCATGTTATTCTCTCAGATAAGATCCTAGATCATATTGATTAAACAATAAAAATCTAGCATTTTTCATGTTGATGACAATGTTCATATTGATGTTTATTTATATGTTTATGGTTATGTGTATCTTAGGCCAGGTCAGATATGTTTGCTAGGTTTTCTTGATAGATGTGTATGTTATATTGTTTTAGTAAGATGTGTGTATGATGGCTATGCTAGATAATGCAACTTGTGTTTTGTTTGTTGTTATTATTATATTTGTGTGTTAGATGATGTTTACATGTGTATCTCAAGTGATTTTTTATGTGTATGTTAGATTATGTTAGTTAATTTTTTATGTGTTTGTTATATGGTGCTTATGATTTATAGGTAATTGACACAGAGGCGAACTAGGTGTTTTGGTTATATATCAACATACACAACAAAAGAGAAACAACATGGACACAACATATACAAGCTACCAAGAATTATGGATTTCAATTAAATTAAATAATCTCTTTACAGAGGAATTACAATGTGAGTCTATGCTCGAAACAGTTGGAATGAAAATTGACAAACTACTCTTAGCTCTCTCTTAGCTCTCGAAATGAACATAAAAAACCCTCTACACTTAACCACCTCCACCTTGGAAAACTAGAAAATTACCTTTCTCAATATTAAATGATATTTATAGTTGTTCATTGGTTCTTTGTTCTTCATCTATTCCTCTAGAAGCTTCAAATTCTCCTAGGAATTGCCATGATTCCTTAAATGATTCATGTGGTTCCTTTCAACAGGTTTTTCCACCTGGATTTCTAAAACAAACACCTATTGTTCCCCTGCCCAACAGCCTTTAAAAAACATTATTTCATCAAACAAAATCCTATTTTGTTTAATGAAATGTTCGAATTTCCGAAAGAAAATTTAATGAATCATCAGCTACTGAAACAATGAGATTCTGCGAGCTACTGAATCAGTGAAATTTTATGTATTTTAAGCAGCCTTTGCAAACCATAGGTTATGTGACAAAATCACCATCATCGAGTTATTATTGATTTACACTTAAACATTAAAGGAGGAGTATTAATGATTCTCATATCTTTTATCATAACCTAATCTTGAAATCTTATCCAAGACATTATCAATTGATTTTATTATTTGGTTTTGTTACTATAATTATTGATATAGGTTGAGATATTGGAATGGTTGATTTCTCGCATTACCATGGATTTTATTTCAAGGTTGATTAATGTTCATGCATGGGCGATTGGTTATAATTTTGGTAAATCTTAGAGTGTCTAAGACCAAATGTTTTACGTGCCATATCCTAAGTTTACAAACCATAGTTGATATTACCATGACTGTTTATGTTGATCTTTATAATATGGTTTATATTGCAAAGTCTGGTTTCGACGTGATGGTTTGTATTATTATCACGTGTTCGCCACCTTCGGAGTTTAACATTATTATACTATAAGGTTTATGCATTGACGATCAAAGGTTTAATCCTTGTGATTTTTATGACCTCTACCATCGCCTCCGAATTCGATCCACCTGGTGCGAAATCGATATGGTATCATTACATTGGTACTGAGCTCTGTCTATCACATTTAAGTCCCGGTACTTGTCCTCCATCGTGGCTATCGGTCAATGGAACACCTGTTTCATGTACAGCGAAGGGTTTCATATCATTAATGCCGGATAAATAATGATAACATGAGTTATCTGGAGTCTTCGATTGTCATTCCTCATTACTCGATTACCTCTTTGAGCGATAATGCCTCCGTCCATGCCGGTTTTATAGGGGTATAGTCTACGTCCGATCATGTTACAGTTTGTTTATGAATGCATAGGGTTTCATTGCTTGTATTTCTTCCTCGGTCTGCATCCCGAGTGCTCACTATCTGGTTCACTGTCTTGTGCCGAGCTGTGGTATTTGTTTTGTGTGCGGTTATGTGCCTTGACACAGTTAGTCATGGCGCTAGTGGTGAGGGTTGAGCCTTGTGAAATGAAATTGCTGGATTCAAACCCCGAGCTGTTAGAAAAGGTCGAGGCTGTTGGATGGCTTCCATTTGTTAGTAAATTCTTCGATTTGAACCCCGAAGTCACAAGGGTGTTCACTGTCTCCTTGGTTAATTTTTAGGAGGAAGTAGGTGATCTCCGTTTTCGGGTGGACGAGCGATCAGTGGCACTTGCCACTGGTCTGTCACTGACAGGCGAGAAGTAGTTTAAATATAAGAGGATGGACATTACTGAATGGCAACAATTACTTAAAAACCCCTGTCAAGAGGTATCCTTCCAAACTGGAGTAGCGCGTAGATGCTTCAAAAAGGAATGGCGCCCGGTCCTGGATTTACTGCACAGGTATGTGACCTGTGAAGGTCAGCTTTCCTCTGCTTACGTTTACCATCTCAGGTTAATGTCTGCATTTATAGGTTTCCCACTGAACTTACCTTATTACCTTGTGCGAAGTTTGTTTAAAATGTCCTCTACGATTAAGAAGGGTCATAAGCATGTTAGTCATAGTCTTTTTCACCATGGCTTAGTCCGTATGTTAATTGAGATGGAGCTGTCAAAGTCAAACCAGTCCGGGATGAATTCATCGAGTCCAATGGTTTTTTGTCCTTCTGCCACTGTCAGTTTGACAACCCTGAAGATTGCAACAGGCACCAAGAGACGAATCATGTTTCAGTTCCTCCTTTATGAGAGCCTCTGTTAAACCCTACCGGTCGTATGAGCCCCGAAGCTTGTCGCGACCCTGTGTCCACTCCGGTAAGAAGCCCAGGTACCCCTCTGGTTTCTAAAAGAATGAGGAAGTCTTCAACTTTGTCACCAGTTACACCAAAGAATAGTGTGGATAAAACATGCAATCAGGGAAGTAACAGGTCAAGAGCTAAAATGATAGGAATATTTACTAGGAGTATGGCCAAAGGTAATATTGTTAAGCCATCGGTGAATGATGCTATTCGTGTCGAGACTGTCGTTATTGACGATGATGAAAGTAACCCCGTTTTTCCTGTGAATGATCATAATGTCGATCCTCAATATACCTTGAATCTTGTCGAGGATGGTTCTCCCACGTTTGATAAGGTTGTTTAGCCTGACCCTGTTATTGATCTTCCAGCTAAAGGGAAGCCTGTAGAGACAAGCCCATCTGCTTTTCATGACGTTGGAGATATGATGCATCCATTGTTTGTTAACTGTCTCTTAGACAAGATATGCAGGATGGAAGAAAGGGTGAATGAGGTAATAGTTAATCGCGATTTGATGAAGTCAGATAATATTAAGTTAAAGGAGAAAGTAGACTCAAGCAATAAGCATCTCTTGCGTTTGAAAAATCACAAGAACAAGTTGATTAGAAGGGTTCTTAAATTACAGAATGAGAATGATAAGAACGAAGAAAAGGTACGGGAGCTTAATGCTCAAGTTGTGCTTATGCAGTTTAAGGGTCAGTCGTAGAGTCAATCGAGTGGTGTGAACATCCAAGTCTTCAACGCTCCTGTAAAATTGTGATGTTTTGGGGTATATTTGCTATCGATTTCAAATTTTGAAGTTATGATGGATTAATGATCAGGTTATTTCTGTACATGTATTGGCTTGTTTTATTTTTGTTTATTATATAGTTTTGTCATTTCGATTTTTATTTATGTGTTAATTATATCCTTTTTATGTGTTGTATCGCAGGTGATATGGTTGCTGTTCTTGCTCGGATTTTGATAGCTGTCTATTTTTAGACGATCCCCACATGATCGAAACAAATCTATTTTCAGGTCTTCCAGGTGTTGTTTCATCGTTGATGTTTTCGATATTTATGGATCGAATCTTTACCATTTCTAGGTATTTCCACGTATATAGAAAAATGACATGTCCTACTTGTCATTTTTAAGGGAAATCAGTTAAAGATTTTGTTTTTACTATCTCTAGTTCTTAGGACCATTTATCTTTGGAGATTACATGTATTTAAAGGGGAGATAGCATGTGGGATTGGGGGGTCGATAGTTTGGAGAAGAAAGGGACAAGACTTCTGTTTGATTTCCCTGTGACTCAAGACATTTTGCTGTCAGCAGCTACAGATTGTTAAACCTCTGATACTTACATATTTTTACAGTATTTTTACTTTGTATATGCGTGTACTGTATCGCTTAGTCTTGTTGTTTATTTTTTCCATATTATTAATGTTTGCTATGATTTCTTTTAAGAATTATGCAAATATATGTTATATAATTGTCGACCGGTACTGATTTCGATTTACTGATGTTCCACATCATATCATATGTGATATATGCACCTATTGTGTGGTCTTGTTAATTTCAGAATTTCTTTTGATTATTATCAGGATTATTAATGCAATAGTTTCATTGGTAGATCTGATATCAGGTTAAATATTTTATTGCTCCTGATCAGTATAGGATTTAGGTTAGAATAATATATTTTCTTTTATGTTAATTATATTGTTTAAAAAATCTATTTGAATCAGATGTTTATATTTATGTCATATTCAAATTATTCCTTTTATTCCTGATTAATGTACAGGTGTATATAATGTATCTTTGTAATTGATCAAGTATGTTAATTGTTATAAATTTTATCTTTGTAATATAAACTGATTTAACTTAGTTGATTAATACTGTAATTAATAACATTCATTAATTTGTACAGAGATAGGTATATATCTGATAAATAGTCAGTAATGTTAGCTCTATTTATTAGATTTTTCTTTAGTTTGACTTTTAGGCTAACAAAGCCTTTAAACCTGTCGGGAACAACCATCCCAAACAACTTGGAGCCTGCTTTAAGGATCCTGGTCTGGGTTGTCTTCCCCCGTTGCGTGCATAGTCATCTACACCCATCAACAATGGCGCTAGAAGGAGGGCCAGCTTAGACATATGGCTGATGAAAACAATCATGTAAACAAATTTAATCGGCCTATCACCCCTCAGATACAGTCAACTACACAACCACGTCCTCACCATTCATCACAATTGAATGAAACCCCAGTGAGCGACTCTGTTCGAAATCTTATCTCTCAGTTCAACTCTCCCGGTATTTACCTACCTGAAGAAATTGACCAGTACGAGCAAGCCATAAAGAAATCTCGTAGGATCCTAACAAGGACATATTCGAATCTCACTGGGCGCCAACCCACTGAACTACCTCTCTCGCAGATCACACGTCCCCGCACTCATCATTCTGAACCTGCTTCGGAAGAGCAGGAGCAACCCTTAGGTTCCCTCCCTAATCTTCAGATACAACAGCCTTTGATAAGCGCTAATCAGCCTTCATCTTCTTCAGGACCATCTGCTTCAGGAGGGGCTGGTCAACCACCATCACCACCTCATTCACCTCTTCACATTCATCAAACACCGCCTTCACCGCCTCCAACTCTAAGAAACATGGCAGGTGTAAATCCCCCAAACCCTAATGCTAATATGCCATGGTTAGCTCAGGATGTAGTGGTTGTCTCAGGAAATCAACACCCTTTACCTAAGCATCCTGAGAAGTTATTACCCAAGTTCAACCCTGAGTTGAAAGAGCCAGCGAAATATCACATCAAGAATTTTATGTTGGCAGTTCGGCTCTTGGATGTTGAACATGAAGATGTAGTCTGTTGGCTTTTTCCTTATACATTTGAGGGTAAAGCTTCAACATGGTATTTTTCACTTACGGCTGGTTCTATTACCAACTAGAACGAATTCGACCTTGCTTTCATGAACAAGTTTGGAGATGATAAGACTCCAGCTGCCTTGGTGCTAGAATTGTCTAGAATTCGCATGGAAACCAAGGAAAAGGTCAAAGATTTCAACCAGCGATGCCTTACTCTAAGAAATAGGATCCCTGTTGCGTCAAGGCCAGCTGAGGATGTCACTATTGAATTTTACACTTCAGCCTTGCCTATTTCAATGGCCATGTTTTTCAGACAAAAACCCAAACTTACCCTTGCTGAAAACTTTGAAGAAGCAATTAAGGTTGAGAAAGATATGTCTGCCATAAAAGCAAATCCTGGAGTAGACACAGATTCTACATCTTCTTCTCGTAAGAAGACTAACAGTCCTACCAAGAACATAAACCCTGAGAAAAAAGGTCAGGATTCATTAGACCTAGATAGCCTCCAAAGAGTTATTAAAAAACTGTCTAATGAAATCATTGATTTAAAGAAAGGCCCTTCTGAAAACACTCCTACTAAAGAACCACCTAGACAACCTTTCAGAAGGCCATTCCCGAATACAGCTCCTAGACAGACTCCACCCTCTGAAGCTAATAGTGTTGATGAAATTAACATTTTCCTCAAGTTATTAGTTTCAGGTCTAGAAACATCAGCTGAAAATGAAACTCAATCTTCAGGACAGAGTTCTGAAGGTACCCAAGACAAAGATAATGACACAGAAGATAAACCTCCTCAAGTTATCAGCCACTTCTGGGATACTCCAGAATTGACTGATGATGAAGATGTAGGTGTTGTCAATGTAAACCAGCATCAATATAACACTAGAAGCAAGAAATATTAGCATTTCGAGGAACCTTCTACAACTGCTACAGATAATAGTTCAGCTGCGCAAACAAAAACCCAACCTGCAAATAGTAAATCTGCACCCTCTCTTGATTTGGAATACGATCTGATTGAAGATTTAAAGAAAATCAGGGCCAATATCTCTATCTATGAACTACTTAAGTTACCAGTGATTAGGGATAAAATGATGCAAGGGGTATCTCCAAGTAAAAGTGGAAAAACTCCTTCAAGTCAAAACAGCTCTGCTAACACTAAAGATAACCCAACAAAATCTTCAGTCAAGGCATCATCCATAGGCAAGAAATATGATTCTTCAACTCCACCTTTTTTACTTACGTTTGAAATATGCAATCGTAAAGTGCACAACTGTATGATAGACTCAGGGGCCTCCAAGAATGTTATTCCATACTCTGTATGTAAAAAACTTAATGCTATCCCTGTGCCTTGTGATACAAGTATTGTACAGCTTGATCGTTCAAATGTAAAAGTAATAGGTAAGTTGAAAGAGGTGCTGATAAGGTTAGCTTTGAATCCTCAAGTCCATTTTATTATTGATATAATTGTAGCAGACATCCTAGAAGCATATCTTCTATTTCTCAGCAGAGATTGGTCTGAGAAACTGAAGGGATATTTTGCTACTAATTGGTCACACCTATGGATATCTCATAATGGTCGCCCGAATAAAATCAGAATTGATCGGGAACGCTACATGAAGCATACCATCACCGAATTGGATGATTCCAATGAACCGGTATTATTCACTGATACCATAATGGGAAACTATATGGCAGACTCTTTCTTTGGGGACTTTGAAGCTGAAACTTCATCAATAAAAGGTGCAGAACAGCAGTCTGAAATTTGCCATTTTTCGCAAGTTCCAGATGAAATTCCAGTCCCAACTGCGGTACACTTAGATCTGAACAATGGTCTCTGGTCATTATATTTCGACGGATCTAAGTCAAAACAAGGGGCTGGTGCAGGTTTCTTGCTGATAGACCCCTATGGGAAGAGGTATTTCATAGCTTGCAGGTTAGAATTCGAATGCACCAACAACGTGGCTGAATACGAAGCTCTGATTCAAGGGCTGAAAAAAGCAATTGACCTGGGAGCCAAAGCTTTGGTAGTGTTAGGAGACTCTGAGATAATTGTTAGACAGGTACGTAACACTATACATTGCATTGCTAGACACCTGAGAAATTATCAGGCAGAGGTATGGAATTTTCTATTAGCATTTTAAGCCTTTAACATAAGTTCCATCCCTCATTATCTAAATCAGGAAGCTGATATTTTAGCTAATGTGGCTTCAAGGTTAATTCCATCCGAAGGAATGCTTACTGATTCTTTCTCAGTTGAATTGCTTTTCAGACCTTCTATACCTGACAACATAGCAAATTGGAGAGTCTTCGATAATGACGAGCAGTTGATCAATTTTTTGACTTTGAAGAATACTTTTAAAGATGCGGTCATTGACGAAATGACTCACGATGAGGATCTATATAATTTTTTGGTAATCCATAAGCCATGCTCAATTCAGGAATCTCTCAATGATTTTAGTACTCTTCCCATATCAGTAATCAAACTTGAGAAATTCTATGACTTGAAGGATAAATTTAAAGCTGCAAGGAACTGTAAAACTAACAGCTCCATCATGCAATCTGACATTGTAAATCTAGGCACTGAACATAACCCTCAATGTGTAAATCTGGGTAGTACATGTACTCCCCAGGAAAAAACAGCCTTTATAAGACTCTTTAATGAGTTTAAAGACATTTTTGCATGGACTTACGAGGATCTTAAGACGTTCGATCCTAATATAATGCAACATGTCATTCCTATGAAACCAGAGGCTAAACCTTTTCAACAGAAATTGAGGAAAATGCATCCTAGCCTAGAACCAGCTGTCAAGAAGGAGCTGAATAAACTCCTTGCCACCAGAATAATTTTCCCAATTCGGCATGCACAGTGGGTGGCAAATCTTGTCCCTGACAGAAAGAAAAATGGCGATATCAGGTTATGCGTCGATTTCTGAAACCTGAATAAGGTTTCAGACAAGGACAATTATCATGTTCCTCCAATGGAGAAAATATTGCAACAGGTCTCTGGATCCGAGATGTTTTCACTTCTAGATGGCTTCTCAGGGTACAACTAAGTGTTAGTATCCAAAGCTGACCAGTTGAAAACAACCTTTAGGACTCCTTTGGGAACCTATGCCTATAGGAAGATGCCATTTGGTTTAATAAATGCCGGAGCAACATTTCAGAGGGCAATGGATATCGCCTTCAGAGGTCTGATCGGTAAGTTTGTCATTATTTATCTTGATGATATTATCGTCTTTTCAAAAAATAGAACTGATCATTTAACTCATCTCAGGAGAGTTTTTGAGCGTTGCAGGAAGTATGGGATTTCTCTAAATCCTAAGAAATCTATCTTTTCAGTCACAGAAGGTAAGTTACTGGGTTTTGTTGTTTCTAAACAAGGCATCAATATTGACCTAGAACGTACCCGTGCTATATCACAGATTTCGATGCCTCACTCAAAGAAGTCTATGCAGTCGTTTCTTGGAAAGATAAATTTTGTTTCTAGATTTATCCCTGGGTTCACGGAAATTGTTAGGCCGCTTCAGAAAATGATCAAGAAAGATGTTAATTTTAAATGGTCTACTGATGAGAAGCAATTTTTTCATGACATATTAAAAGCTATTGCTAAAGCTCCTACTCTAACTAGCCCATATTTTTCCAAGCCTTTTATTTTGTACACGTTTGCTTCTGATTCTTCATATGCTGTTGTTCTGACACAGAAAAACCAAGAAAATAATGAAGCTCCTATCTCTTTTACGAGTTCTGGTTTGAACGGTGCATAGTTGAACTATCCAGAAGTAGACAAGCAAGCTTTCACTGTTTTCAAATCTGTCAAACATTTCAGGCCTTACTTGCTGAAGTCTCACACCAAAGTCATTGTACCATATTCTGCAGTTAGAAATCTCTTGGTACAAAAGGATCTGGGTGAAAAACAAGCACATTTTGCCATAGTACTTCAGGAATATGACCTGGAAATAAAACCTTTAAAAATTGTCAGGGGACAAGGACTCTGCAAGCTAGCAGCTGGATCTTCGAACAGTTCTGAATCTGATCTGCACTTCTTTAGCAATCCTTCTTTGTTCGAAAGGGAAGTTTTTTCGATCTCCACTCCTCTTGATTCTTGGTATAATGATATTAAGTTCTTTTTATTGCATGGGAATGCTCTTGAACATTTAGACCCACGTAATAAAAGAGCTTTGAGATTGAGATCTGCCCCTTATCAGCTTATTGATAACATTTTGTTTAGAAAGAATTTCAAAGGAGTTATCCTTCATTGTCTAGAAAGAAATGAGGCTGATAATGTGTTATCTCAACTACATGCAGGACCAGCTGGAGGACACTTTGGCGGAGAAACCATTGCACATAAGATACTTAAAGCTGGTTACTACTGGCCCACCTTGTTCAAAGATGCATATGCTTTCACCAGGAAGTGTCAGGAGTGTCAGAGAGCAGGAGGCAGACTGAAGAAGGCAGCGTTACCCCTCCAGCCGGTTATTATCGAAGTCCCATTTCAGCAATGGGGTCTGGATATTGTTGGCCCTATCACACCAGCTTCTTCACAGTAGCATAAATACATTTTGACAGCCACAGACTACTTCACCAGATGGGTTGAATCCATCCCCTTGCGAGTAGTTAATTCGGAACAGGTGATATCATTCCTTGATTCTTTTATTATCACCAGATTCGTTGTTCCTGAATCTTTGATTTTTGACAATGCAACTTATTTTTCTTCTGTTAAGTTAACTGAGTATGCATTGGAAAAGGGAATAAAATTAAAGTATTCAGCTAATTATTATCCCCAGGGTAACGGGTTAGCGGAATCTTCTAATAAAAATTTAATCAAGATTCTGAAATGTATGGTGGTAAATCATCACAGGAATTGGCATAATGCCTTATCGAATGCCTTGTGGGATGACAGAGTGACTCCCAAAGCTACTATAGGAAACTCTCCCTTTTTCCTGGTATATGGCAAGGAAGCTATTCTGCCTCCTCATTTATTTTTACCATCTTTATAGCTCTCCCATTCAGTGCAAGAAACACCATGTTCTGCCATGGAGCATCAAATTAACACCTTGCATAAACTGGAGGAAGATAGGGAGTTGGCTAGGAAAAAGTTTGATAGACACCAGCAGACCGTGAAGGGTTAGTTTGACCTCAGAAAATTAGTCAGTCGGGATTTGGAAGTAGGTGACCTAGTCCTGAAATGGGACAAGGAGCACGAAGATAAAGGAAAACATACAAAGTTCCAATGCCTGTGGCTGGGACCATTTATTATTACAGAAAAACTTGGTCCTAGCACTTTCAGGTTGCAAACATTGGAAGGTGACATTGACAACCTTCCAGTAAATGGTCACCTGACTAAGAGATATTTTTTTGATCCCCCTCAAGGGATTATCCTATATATACCTTGTGTGGTGTGCTTTCTTGGTGGATTTTGTTTTGGTTTCTTTTTTATTTGTTTATATTTTCTCAATTTTTATTTTTTGTTGTTTTATTTGCTCATTTCTGAATCTGATCAATTTATCAAACCTCAAACTGATGACTTATTTCTGTAAATCATGCACAAAGATATTACTATCCTGAGAAACTGTCACACTATTTAACTTCTTGAACAGGGAATAGTTTTTCATTGCTCTAGATTTTACCAGAAACTCTTAAACCATGTTAATATTAATTAATTATATCAGTCTCCTGCAAATATTTTCCCAAAGGGATTAAGGCAGTACTTGGTAAAGTTATCTATTTAAATCTTTTACGCCATCCCTTCTCGTAAAGAGGATCAGATTTTCCTCCCCATCTGCTAAGATAATCTCATTTGAGATTAACGATAATTACATTATGGACAAGGATGGACTTGAATATTTTCAAAAAACAATCTGAAGGATAGAAGGTCTCATAACGAGCTGATCTGTTCAGGATCATAGGTTTGCATTCAGTGACATTGTCGTCTCCGGTCACCAAGCCTGGACAATGACCTTTGGACAGAAAACCCTGAGGGATGAAAGGTCTCATCATGAGCTGGTTCATTTTACTGTAGTGCAGACTAGTGACTGACATGGTTACTATCTGGTTACCAAGCCTGAACCATGGCCTTCATGAGTAATAAAATTAAAAAGAAAATAATGGTAACAGTTCAGCCCGATCAGAATTGTATATTTATAACTAGCAGACGGGATACTGGAATTCTGTGGGTTCTGAAGCAACCCTGTCGAGGCTATGGACGCCTGCTGGCACCAGGGCCATGCTTGTGGTATTGAGATTTTATTCTTTAAAACTAAGCCATTTACTGTCTTACTCCTTAAGGACTGATTTTTGTGAGAAACCTGATTTTCATCAGATAAATGACTAAAACTGTAATTTTCTGGTAATTTTTAGAGCTGTGAAATGCTTGAATCTATTTCGGATGTTAAAATAGCACTCTCTTTATTATGGCTTATATAAAGGACTTAATTTCTTTGTTTTCATGGTTTCAGGTTAAGAAGCAGAGATAACTGTTTCGCCCAGTCAGTCGCCATCTGTTGTGCCCCTGCCCAACAGCCTTTAAAAAACATTATTTCATCAAACAAAATCCTATTTTGTTTGATTAAATGTTCGAATTTCCAAAAGCAAATTTAATGAATCATCAGCTGCTGAAACAATGAGATTCTGCGAGCTACTAAATCAGTGAAATTTTATGTTTTTTAAGCAGCCTTTGCAAACCATAGGTTATGTGACAAAATCACCATCATCGAGTTATTATTGATTTACACTTAAACATTAAAGGAGGAGTATTAATGATTCTCATATCTTTTATCATAACCTAATCTTGAAATCTTATCCAAAACATTATCAATTGATTTTATTATTTGGTTTTGTTACTATAATTATTGATATAGGTTGAGATATTGGAATGGTTTATTTCTCGCATTACCATGGATTTTATTTCAAGGTTGATTAATGGTCATGCATGGGCGATTGGTTATAATTTTGGTAAAGCCTAGAGTGTCTAAGACCAAATGTTTTACGTGCCATATCCTAAGTTTACAAACCATAGTTTATATTATCATGACTGTTTATGTTGATCTTTATAATATGGTTTATATTGCAAAGTCTGGTTTCGACGTGATGGTTTGTATTATTATCACGTGTTCGCCACCTTCGGAGTTTAACATTATTATACTATAAGGTTTATGCATTGACGATCAAAGGTTTAATCCTTGTGATTTTTATGACCTCTGCCATCGCCTCCGAATTCGATCCACCTGGTGCAAAATTGATATGGTATCATTACATTGGTACTGAGCTCTGTCTATCACATTTAAGTCCCAGTACTTGTCCTCCATCGTGGCTATCGGTCAATGGAACACCTATTTCGTGTACAGCGAAGGGTTTCATATCATTAATGCCGGATAAATAATGATAACATGAGTTATATGGAGTCTTCGACCGTCATTCCTCATTACTCGATTACCACTTTGAGCGATAATGCCTTCGTCCATGCCGGGTTTACAGGGGTATAGTCTGCGTCCGATCATGTTACAGTTTGTTTATGAATGCATAGGGTTTCATTGCTTGTATTTCTTCCTCAGTCTGCATCTCGAGTGCTCACTATCTGGTTCACTGTCTTGTGCCGAGCTGTGGTATTTGTTTTGTGTGTGGTTACATGCCTTGACACAGTCAGTCATGGCGCTAGTGGTGAGGGTTGAGCCTTGTGAAATGAAATTACTGGATTCGAACCCTGAGCTGTTAGCAAAGGTCGAGGCTGTTGGATGGCTTCCATTTGTCAGTAAATTCTCTGATTCGAACCCCGAAGTCACAAGGGTGTTCGCTGTCTCCTTGGTTGATTTTCAGGCAGAAGTAGGTGATCTCCGTTTTCGAGTGGACGAGCGATCAGTGGCAGTTGCCACTAGTCTGTCACTGACAGATGAGAGGTGGTTTAAATATAAGAGGATGGACATTACTGAATGGCGACAATTACTTAAAAACCCCTGTCAAGAGGTATCCTTCCGAACTGGAGTAGCGCGCAGATACTTCAAAAAGGGATGGCGCCCGGTCCTGGATTTACTGCATAGGTACGTGACCTGTGAAGGTCGGCTTTCCTCCGCTTACGTTTACCATCTCAGGTTGATGTCTGCATTTATAGGTTTCCCGCTGAACTTACCTTATTACCTTGTGCAAAGTTTGTTTAAAATGTCCTCTGCGATTAAGAAGGGTCCTAAGCATGTTAGTCATAGTCTTTTTCACCATGGCTTAGTTCGTATGTTAATTGAGAGGGAGCTGTCGAAGTCAAACCGGTCCTGGGATGAATTCATCGAGTCCAATGGTTTTTCATCCTTCTTCCACTATCAGTTTGACAACCCTGAGGATTGCAACATGCACCAAGAGCTGAATCATGTTTCAGTTCCTCCTTTACGAGAGCCTCTGTTAAACCCTACCGGCCGTATGAGCCCCGAAGCTTGTCGCGACCCTGTGTCCACTCCGGTAAGAATCCTGGGTACCCCTCTGGTTTCTAAAAGAATGAGGAAGTATTCAACTTTGTCAACAGTTACACCAAAGAATAGTGTGGATAAAACATGCAATCGGGGAAGTAACAGGTCAAGAGCTAAAATGATAGGAATATTTACTAGGAGTATGGCCAAAGGTAATATTGTTAAGCCATCGGTGAATGATACTATTCGTGTCGAGACTGTCGTTATTGACGATGATGAAATTAACCCCGTTTTGCCTGTGAATGATCATAATGTCGGTCCTCAATCTACCTCGAATCCTGTCGAGGATGGTTCTCCTGCATTTGATAAGGATGTTTAGCCTGACCCTGTTATTGATCTTCCAGCTAAAGGGAATCCTGTAGAGACAAGCCCATCTATTTTTCATGACGTTAGAGATATGATGCATCCATTGTTTGTTAACTGTCTCTTAGACAAGATACGCAGGATGGAAGAAAGGGTGAATGAGGTAATAGCTAATCGCGATTTGATGAAGGCCGATAATCTTAACTTAAAGGAGAAAGTAGACTCGAGCGATAAGCATCTCTTGCGTTTAAAAAATCACAAGAACAAGCTGATTAGAAGGATTCTTAAATTACAAAATGAGAATGATAAGAACGAAGAAAAGGTACGGGAGCTTAATGCTCAAGTTGCGCTTATGCAGTTTAAGGGTCAGTCGCAGAGTCAATCAAGTGGTGTGAACATCCAAGTCTTCAACGCTCCTGTAAAATTGTGATGTTTTGGGGTATATTTGCTATCGGTTTCAAATTTTGAAGTTATGATGAATTAATGATCAGGTTATTTCTCTACAGGTATTGGCTTTTTTTTGTGTTTATTATATAGTTTTGTCATTTCGATTTTTATATGTGTGTTAATTATATCCTTTTTATGTGTTGTATCGCAGGCGATATGGTTGCTGTTCTTGCTCGGATTTTGATAGCTGTCTGTTTTTAGATGATCCCCACATGATCGGAAAAAATCGATTTTCAGGTCTTCCAGGTGTTGTTTCATCGTTGATGTTTTCGATATTTATGGATCGAATCTTTACCATTTCTAGGTATTTCCATGTATATAGAAAAATGACATGTCCTACTTGTCATTTTTAAGGGAAATCGGTTAAAGATTTCATTTTTACTATCTCTAGTTCTTAGGACCGTTTATCTTTGGAGATTACATGTATTTAAAGGGGAGATAGCATGTGGGATTGGGGGGTCGATAGTTTGGAGAAGAAAGGGACAAGACTTCTGTTTGATTTCCCTGTGACTCAAGACAGTTTGCTGTCAATAGCTACAGATTGTTAAACTGGTGATACTTACATATTTTTACAGTATTTTTACTTTGTATATGTGTGTACTATATCGCTTAGTCTTGTTGTTTATTTTTTCCATATTATTAATGTTTGCTATGATTTATTTTAAGAATTATGCAAATATATGTTATATAATTTTCGACTGGTACTGATTTTGATTTACTAATGTTCCACATCATATCATATGTGATATATGCACCTATTGTGTGGTCTTGTTAATTTCAGAATTTCTTTTGATTATTATCAGGATAATTAATTCAATAGTTTCATTGGTAGATCTGATATCAGGTTAAATATTTTATTGCTCCTGATCAGTATACGATTTAGGTTAGAACAATATATTTTCTTTTCTATTAATTATATTGTTTAAAAAATCTATTTGAATCAAATGTTTATATTTATGTCATATTCAAATTATTCCTTTTATTCCTGATTAATGTACAGGTGTATATAATGTATCTTTGTAATTGATCAAGTATGTTAATTGTTATAAATTTTATCTTTGTAATATAAACTGATTTAACTTAGTTGATTAATACTGTAATTAATAACATTCATTAATTTGTACAGAGATAGGTATATATCTAATAAATAGTCAGTAGTGTTAGCTCTATTTATTATATTTTTCTTTAGTTTGACTTTCAGGCTAACAGAGCCTTTAAACCTGTCGAGAACAACCATCCCAAATAGCTTGGAGCCTGCTTTAAGGATCCCGGTCTGGGTTGTCTTCCCCCGTTTCGTGCATAGTCATCTACGCCCGTCAACACCACCATAACTACCCTACAACTACTCCAATGGATTTGTGCCTCAGATTTCTAGATTTTGGTCATTTGTATGTCTCCTTATAGTTGTCTTGACTCATGAATTCATGTATCAATTTTTTCATTATCATCCTCAACCGCTTCCCATGCTTCCTTTCATCCTTGTCGCATGTCATCGATCGCTCCCAGTCATAATCCCTGCGACTGACTCTAACTCTCCCCTTGTCGACTTGTTCCCATAACAATGGAGTTTGTCTATCTCCCTTTGTGTGTTTCCATCATCTCATCTATGATGATTTGTCTTGGGCCATGATACCCCTACTTCAACCTCATGTGTTGAAAAGTGCATTGCTTGCGATTTTGCAACTCCTCAATTTCCTCCGCTGAAATCCATGATGCCTCTTACAAGTCTCTATTCTAGTATTGGACCAAATATTCCTTCTTCTTCTGACAATTCTAACACATAGGAATTACTTGAGATATTCTTTAGTATTTTGCATGGTCCATTTTTCTTTAGCTTCAACATGTTATGTGTTCCTCTCGGAAACCTTTCTTTTCTCAAGTGCACATATACTAAGTCTCCTTCTGTAAATGAATGGATTCGTCACTTCTTGTAATCTCTCAACATATATGCCACATTACTCTTATCAATCTATCACTTCACCTCATCATGCACTTCCTTCATATGATCGACAAATGATTCTACATTTTTGTTCAATCATGTCAACAACTCTGCTAAGTTGGCTACTCCATGCAGACTTCTCCCTTACACGATCTGGAATGGACTCATTCTCATCAACTGACTCAATTTTTGTACGCAAATTCTCACCATTCCAACACATTTTCACACTACTTTGGTTGATCAACAGTTAAGCACCTCAGCAAATTAACTAAGCTCATATTCACCATTTCAATCTACCCATCACTTTTTGGATGATATACATAATTGAACTGCAAATTTGTGTTATAATTCTTCCATGGGGTTCTCCAAGGTTACCCATGAACTTGGTATCTTTATCCAAGGTAATTCTCTTTGGAAAACCATGCAACCTCACAATCTCCTTGAAGAATAGTACAACAATTTTGGTGGCATCACTTTTCTTCCAACATAGAATAAAGCTATCCATTTTGGAAAATTTGTCGAATATCAAAAAAATGGAGTTTTTCCCTTGACATGTATTTGGTAACCTAGCACAAACTCCATGTTGATATCCTCCCATAGGACGATTGGCACTGGTATTGTTGCATACAGTCCCGTACTCGGGATTCTCCCTTTGGAATGTTAGCATACTCAACAATGTCAGATACATTTATTTACATCCAATTGTCAGTCTTGGACAATAATACTTATCCCCAACCAATGCATTTGTCTTGTCGATGTCAAGTTGTCCTCCTAATACTACACTATGCAACTCCTTAATCAAATTATCCTTCACGGGTCCTCTAGGGATGCACAGCTAATTCCCTTTGAATACGTACCTTATTGTATAAAATAATATAAGTATGGATTTATGTCTCCACTCCATGGTTCCTTCGATTCCTTCCATGGAACAACAAAATACTCATCAAATTTACAGTCGACCTTCATCAACTCCAAGCCCATCAACATCACATTAATCATTCCCAACAACATGACTTTTCGACTTAACACATCAGTTACCTGATTAGTCTTCCTCGACTTGTGTTTCATCACAAAGGTGTCGCTTTGCAAGAACTTGACCCATTTCATGTGCCTCTGATTTAGTTTCGTATGATTATTCAGATAACTCAGGTATCGATGGTCAGTGAACAACACAAATTATACTTGAAAAAAAATCTCTCCACTTCTTCAATGCCTAGACAATGGCATAAAATTCCTGGTCATTTACCAAATACCTCTTCTTGGTGTTGTCCAACTTCTTACTAAAGAATGCAATTAGTCATCTCTCCTAGCTCAACACAACCCCAATTGCTAGCCCACTTGCATCATAGTCAACTTGAAATACTTTGTCCAAATCCAGAAGAGATAAAACTAGGTTCTCCGTCGACTTCTGCTTCAACTTCTTAAAAGCTCATTGAGTTGCTTCCATCCACTTGAACTTTACCTTTCTCATGCACATCATTAGGAGTGCACATATTTGACTAAATTCTCTAATTAACATGTGATAGAAACTAGCAAGTCCATGGAAACTTCTCACCTCAGTGGCACTCATTGGATTTGACAACTCTAATATTACCCTTACCTTCTCTAGATCTAGATACACCAACTCCTTCTACATGAAGTAACACTTATGCAGATTCACCAACAACTTATCTTAGCTTAACCTTTGCAGGACTTGTTGGATGTGAGACTATTAGATTTTTACAGTTTATTCAATATGATATAGGATCTTATCAAAGAGAATAACATGCACAACAATAATCACAAGAGACAAGAGACCCAAATATTTTTCCTTAGGGAAACTATAAAGGATATAACCCCATAAATTCCTCAGAGATAGAATGAGCACTAGTAGCAAAAGTAAAAAGAAAAAGTATAAAGATTATCTTCAACAGCTTCTTTCTCTCCCTTGTGCAAGCTTTTCCTCTCTCTCTCATGTGCACTTAATGAGTGAGTGTGGGTTAAAATAGAGAGTCACTCTCTCTATTTATACCTATTTTTCACTTGACGTTTTCTCCTACTGGGCCGAATTCTCTAGGAGAGTCTAATAACCCAATTACCACTTATTTTTTGGTACTAATTCCCAGACATACAAAGGAGGTTAACCTCAATGACTTTACATGAATCAAATACAATGATGACTCTCTCTATCGGAGGAATGAACATCTTCATTATAGGTACAATAATAAAATACAAATGCAATATAAAATATACAAGTGACTATGTTCCAAGTTACAATTACATTAACACTCCCTCTTAACTAGGAAGGTATTCTCTTGACACATACATAAATACATATAGGCACAAGTATTCAACGTTGGATCATCATCATCATTGTTGTTGTTGTTTTCATCATCTCAATCAAATGGTTCTATCTCTCGAATCTACTCATCATAGGAATTTCTACAGAGATAGCCCCTTTTCATGTTGAATGTAGGCCTAGACTCCATGTAGGTCTTCAAATCATCAAGTATGTATAGCTCAGGACTGATTTACTTGCAAAACCTGAAGGGTCTCCCAGGACTAATTATATGCCTTTACAAAAACTGAAGGAGCATCCTAGGACTGATTATATGCCTCTGCAAAACCTGAAGGATCTCCCATGACTAATTATATTCCTCTGCAAAACCTGAAGGACATCCCAGGACTGATTATATTCCTCTGCAAAACCTAAAGAAGAATCCCAAGATTGATTATATGCCTCTGCAAAACCTAAATCCCTACTATCACCCAATCATCTTCAAATCATCTCATCGTCACTTGGAGAACAACCCAGATGCTCGCGTCTTGACCACAACCCTTACATCTGTACCATGGGGGGACATACCTACCACCATGTGAGAATGGCTCTCATGCATCTGCATCTTCCAGACACATCACCTCCCCTGGGAGGAACCTCGATATAAAGTACACCAAACTTCTCTTTAAAATATTCCAACTTCACTCTAGCTAATGACTTGGTATAAACATCGGCTATCTACTTGTCTGTCACAACATACTAGAGCTTCGTTGCTCCTCTCCGCACCATATCCCTGATATAGTGGTACTTGATCTCAATATCCTTTGACTTGTCATGGAACACTAGGTTCTTGGACAACTTCACATAAATCTGGTTGTCACAGAAGATACAAGTCTCCTCTAACCAGAGATCAAATAAATCATATAGTAGCTTCCTAAGCCATACTGCCTCACAACTGGCTGAACAAGCTAAAACATATTATGCTTTAGTTTTAATAAGTTCCATGCAGGACTACTTCCTTCTAAACAAATATATCACACCTGATCCCATACGGAAGAAACACCCTGAAGTGCTCTTCCTATCTAAGGCACTTCCATCCCAATCTGAATCAACATAACCTTGTAGGTTAACCTTTTGATTCGTGTCATATCTGAGCCCATAATCAATTGTACCCTTCAAGTACCTCAATATATGCTTTGCAGCAACCAAGTAAAATTGTATCGGACTAGTCATGAATTGGCCCAAAGTGTTCATAGCAAAGCATATGCCTGATCTCCTATTCGTCAGGTACATCAATGATCCAATCATCTGACAATATATCGTGGCATCAACTAACTCTCGTGAAGCATCACAAAGTAGATTCAAGTTCGATTCCATGGGTGTGGCTATTTCCTTGCATTCCATCATCCCAAATCACTTTAGGATATCTACCGTATACTTCCCTTGGCTAAGGAAGACTCCATCTGCACTCTGCCACACCTCCATACCTAGAAAATAATGCATCATTCCCAAATCCTTCATCTCGAACTCGGCAGCAAGCTTCCTTTTCGTATCTGTAATCAACCCATCCTAACCTATCACAAATAGGTCATCTACATACAGTAGAAGTATCACTGAGTTCCCTTCCTCAACCTTGTAATATAGGTTGAAAACCGCTTTACTCTTGGTAAAGTACAAACTAGTTAGGAAGTTGTCCATCCTGACATACCATGTCCTGGGTGCTTGCTTCAATCCAGACAAATATTTATTTAATTTGAACACATGAGTATGCATGTCATGTGTCTCAAATCTGAGTGGTTGCTCCACATACACTTCCTCTTCCACTACACCATTCAAGAATGTTGTCTTGACATCCATCTGGTGTATCGTCCATTTCATTACTACAGCCAGAGAAAGTATTGTTATGATGGAAGTGTATCTGCCTACAGGTGCAAAAGTATCCTCATAATATATTCCTTCCTTTTGGGAGAAGCCACGTTCAACAAATCTCACTTTATATTTCTCTACGCATGCATATGTAGCATGCTTAATCTTGTATATCCACTTGGAAGTCACAACAAACTTCCCTTATGGTCTTGGGACCACATTCCAGACATCATTCTTCATGATCAACCAGTATTCCTCAATCATGGAATCCTTCCATTATTTCTTTTTTGTTGCTTCCTCATAATTGGAAGGTTCCTTGTTAATGATGTCGCATATCAAGGAAACATAACTGGAGTATGGGCTAGGTCTCTTGATTTCTCTTTGTATTCCTTATGGAGCACCATGTCTTTCTACATCTAGAATTTCCCCTTATACCCATGCTGGTTTCCTCTTGTGAGAATTATTCTCACGAGGTGGATCTACATGTTCCTTAGTTTCTTCCATTTCTCGATCTTATTATGTATTTGCTTCATTCATTGTTGTATCTCGTATCCTAGGTACTTCTGGTTCTTCAATGTCTTCAATAGGTAGTTTTATAGATTTGTTCTATGTTGAATCTTTGTCAAATTTTACGTCCCTGCTGATATCGATCTTCTTGTATCTTAGAAAGTATATTCTGTAAGCCTTTGATTTTTCACTATATCCCAAAAATATTCCCTTCTTTCATGAAGGGTCTAACTTCGTTCTTTTCTCCTTTGCAATGTGTATGTACATTGGGCAGCCAAATATCCTGACATGGTTGAATTATGGTTTCTCATCGAAGAAAGTTTCTTGTGGTGTCTTGTTGTCGACTACTCTATGTGGAGTAGGATTATGTACATACACAACTGCTCTTGTAGTTTCTTCCCATAGATGCATGGGAAGATCCTGATCATGAAGCATTTCCCTTGCTGCTTGCATAATCGTTCTATTCTTCCTTTCTGCAACTCAATTTTGTTGTGTATTGTATGGAGTGGTCAACTCCCTCTTAATCCCCGAATCTCTGCATAATTCCTTGAATTCTTCTTATGTGAATTATCTGCCTATTATCTGATCTAAAGGTCTTGATTTTCTCTTTTGTGTGATTCTCCACCAGGGCTTTGAATTCCTTAAATTTACTAAATATTTCATCTTTTCCTTTCAAGAAATATATCCAGGTATTCCTAGAAAAATCATCAATGAAATAAACATAATATACATACCCACTCAATGAACTGGATGACATTGGATCACATACATCAGAGTGGATTACTTCCAACATTCCTTTTTCTTTGCTCTCGCTACTTGGAAATGTCTTCTTTATGTTATTTCCTTCGCACGCCCTTTGCAGTTTCCTTCATGCTTTTTCTAGATTTTAGGAAGACCGTTAACTGCTTTGCTTGCAAGTGATATTGCTCTATAGTGCACATGTGCAAGCCTTCTGTGCCATAATTCACTTGTCTCCATGGAGTCATGGACCAAGGCTTGTTCAGGTTGGCCTTTCAGTTTGTATAAGCCTCCCTCTTTCTCTCTCTAATCACTACTGCATCATCTATGGTCTTTCCTTTTGTCCACGTAAGAACTTGGACATCAATAAATGAAACCCTCATACCTTTTGCATCCAATGCAGATATGAAGAGAATATTATTCTTGAATCAAGGTACAGATATAACATTCTTCATATTCAAATATTTTCCAGAGTTTATCTTGTAAGAGGCTCCACCACTTCCTTTTATGGGGTATTGGTAGTCATCCCCAAGTTTCACCTTGTGAGGTGACTCATGTTCAGATAGATTCACAAAGGATTCCTTAAATCCTGTCATATTCTTGGAAGCCCCACTATCTACAAGCCAATCATTGCTACCATGTGAAAAAGTACTTGTGAGAGTTGAAATCAAAACATATTCTTCCTCACTTGAAAAATCTTCACTGGCTACTCTGATTCTATTACTAGGAGTTCATCATCCTCTATTGTGTGGGAATGATGTCTTTTTTTGTTTTTATTCTTTTTGTTCTTGTGACAATCTCTGGAATAATGTCCTTTCTCATAACAAGTATAGCTTTTGACATTAGATAAATCTCTTCTAGTTCTTCTAAAGTTATCACTCTGATTCTAGTGGTGGTGTTTTTCCTTCTTGTGATGAGAGTGTTCCTTATTATTATTCTTGGTGTGTGTTGTGAGAGCTTGGTCTTCATTTCCCATTTTTATGCTCGAGCTACAAGTCGAGATTATTCTTGTGAGAATTCCTCCCACATCCTATTGAAAGTGATTAACTTCCTTCTAGCACAAATTCCTTGAATAAAGGAGTCCCATGACCTAGGGAGACCATTCAAAGTGGTCATCACAAATTCTCCATTTTCTATGTCTTCTCCCACAGCTTCAAGTTGTTCCTCGATTTGAGAGACCCTTGTAAAGTATGACTATATGGTATCTGCATTCTAGATCTTCACATTCTTCAAATAATTTTGCAAGGTTGTCCTCTTATTTATATTCTTTTCTTTCAAATAGCTTGGTCAAGGAATAAAACATATATTTAGGTGTCTTTAAGGAAGAAACATGTGGTATAAGGTGATCCTTGGTAGAATCATCAATAATCCTCTTGGCCTTGACCAAGTTCTTCTTGTGTAAGGTTGTAGCCTCATCTCCCTCTGGAAATGGAACTTCTCCACTTATGTAGGTGTCCAATTCATTCTCTTCAAGGACAAGTGAAATCCTATACTTCCATGATCAGAAGTTATCAGCTCCTTCAAGATTATCCTCAAACTTGGTGCGGTGAGACATATTTAATGAGAACCTCAAATGGAAATACCGAATATTTATATCTTACCACTTTGAGATGCGCATACTAGATCAGGAGTTGGTCTTCTGCAGTGCTGGTTTTCTGTTCTAGGGTCAAATTAGGGCTTGACCTTCCCAGAGTTTTACCCAACCAAAAATTTTGATATTGGTCTCTAAATTTATATTTTGAGGAGGAGAACAATCCTATGTTGGGTTCACTCTAAAATTCCACTTCTGTGAAAATCCCTAATTTCCCGCATCAGTGACTAGACAAAAACTGAAAATGCCTGGAATTAGAATCTTCTTTTCCAGGAAGATGCGCCCTTATAAGGATATTTATCCTATCCTCCTTTCCTTGATTATATTTGTAATCTCACAGATCACATAGGGTTACCAATAATACACATTAAAGGCATACATGCATAACAAAGACAAGAGATAAGAACAAGTAAGTGGAATAACAGATTATATTATCATGAAAGGGTCCATACAATACAGAGAATTGAACCGAGTTCTCATCTGGCTCAACAGCCTAATATATATGAATTACAAACAGTTACAAATAACTACATGTCGGTTCGGTCAACCGATACGACCTTTATGTGTCCGACCTAATCTCTAATTAGTCGGTTGATCTACTTAGTCGGCTAATCGACTAAGTTGGCTATCATTCTAGTCAGCTTACTGACTTGCTCCTCCAACATCTTCCCCACAAAAAAAAAGTTTCTTCATCCCAAAGAAACAGGGAGGTACCAAAATTTCTTTTCCTATCGTAAGTATTTATTTATGTGTTTGATCTTCATGGGCTGTGAAGTCTGATGGTTGGTCTCTTCTGTACACAAACTTCGATAATTGCTTCAACTGTTACTACCAACTGATGTTGGAATTCCGTCCAAATTTGCAGTACTTTTTGAATGTCAATGGTTAATGTAGTCAGACTTGATAATATCGACATCTTTTCTTGAATGGAAATTTCTACTATTCTTTCCATGTCCACCCATAAACTAGTCCTTTTCCTCTGCAGTTTCAAATAGTCGTTTCATCTACGGGCATATGATGTCTAATTTTTCTAAACTTGGAATTTCTTAATGCACCCATTGATGTGCTTGTCGCTCTTGCTTCTGTAATTTGGTTGTTTCGAGCACTATTTGATTTTCAATTGTGCTTATAAGTGCTTCCTATTTGCTTTTTCTCTTCTCCAACGCTTGGATTTCTTGTCGAGTCTGACGGGTTTGCTGATAGACTTGCCCATAATAAGAAAGCCAGTCTCTTAGTACTTCTTCCATAATAACTGACTCCTCCATGTGATCTTGGAGTACCTTGTATGCTTCTGTAAAAGTTGTATGTTGCTGCATCAACAGTCGAGTTGTTTCTTCTTTCTGCTCCTCTCTTGTGTCCTACATATGTGCCTATAGAATCGACACCATGCTCTCAAATAGTTGATAAGCTCTTTCTAAGAGCTTGTCGATGTCGTCCTCTGTCGGTCCAGGTATCACATATTCCACGAGGTTTATGCATTTGTTAAGGAACTCGAATTGTTCTTTTTCATTGTTGTCAAGATCCTTACGTCTGTTTTGGCTCCTTGTTTTTGCTTCTATTGTCAGTGTTTCTAGGAGTTTCCCTAATTCTCCATCCCTCAGCTTGGTTGCATCGACTATAGTGGTCGACCCAAGTTGACTGATATGGACCATTGTCATCTGTACTTGATGGTCCTTCTTCTTTTTCTCTTTCTTTTTCTTGTGTTTTTGCTGCTCTGCTTATTTTGGCACCTGTGTACCTACAATAGTCAGAATTTGAATTTCTGGTTGTTGGCTAGCAATGGTTGATGGTATTTCTAGTTGGGTCGGTTGGATGACTGTTGCAGCAAGTTGTGCATCTGGTTGGTTGGATACAGAGGGTCCAAATGTGGATGTGGTTGGCACTAATGGTTGTGGTAGAGGTGGTTCTGGTGCAGTTTGTTTGAGTACATGTTCTGGGCTGGGGGGAGGTGGTGATGGCGTTTGTGAATGGTCAGGTGTGATTGGGTTGGCGGAGGTATGGTCGGGTGACGGGTCATGGATCTATGGTGGTGAATATTCTTGAAGATCGGAGAATATTTGGTCGATTTCTAGATTTATTTTCTCCATGTTTTCTCCTTCCTCATCTCTAGTCGGTTCGGAGGCTGGTAGGTGGGGTTCGGGGATGGTCGGGATGATAGATGTAGTCCGACTTGCAACCACAACAACTTCTTTTTCGGGGTTTCTTTCAAACTTCAAGCTTATGATTGCCACAGTCCTCGGCCTCTGGGGTACTTAGCCAAGTTGGGAAGCAGGTAGTCTGGATCCTCCAGCTTCGAACAAAGGGGCTTTGGTGGAGAGCTTTTGTACTGATGTGAGTAACTCACACAATTTTTCAATGTATGCCTGGAGGTCTCTGTCACGGTCGAACTTTTCCTTCAAGGTCTCCTACATAGCATTATTGCATATGTCGAGTGGGCTTATGGAAGGGGGTTTTGGAATTAGCTCTTGCATTATTTTGGTCGAAGACGAGGGTGGAGGTGTAGACCCGAGATCCACAACATTTTCAGCTGTTGAAGTGTTTGTGCTTTTCGCCTTCTTTGGCCAACCTTGTTGTGCCCCTACTTCGACAAATCTTTGGAATTGGGTCTCCACCGGAACTTTGTTTGCTACGGCATCTTCTATAATGTCGCATGTCGTGGCTGCCAGTTCTTCCTCATCTTCCAAGGACTCTGGAATGATAAGCTTGTGCTTACCTTTCCCTTGCTCCTGTTCCTGAGTTTTCTTTCTTTTTCTTGAGGCTGTTATCTCCTTCGACAATTTGCGTATATTTTCCTTAGTGATAGCATACTCTAGATCTTTAGTACATTAGAGGAAATTTGGGGTCTACAATGGGCCTTATAAGAAAAAGTACCAACAATAAATTTTGCGAGTTGGAATTCAAGAACCAATATAATTTCAATAAAATGAGTCAACCATAATGGTTGAATTGACATATTTGTCATAAAAGAAAACTATTTTTTTGATCGTATTTTTGACATATCTCCCTATGTTTTTACTCAAATTTCAAGTGGAATAGCTCATTGTATGTGGAATTTAATTCTTCATCCAAAGAGTACCCGCACTGCATACTTTTGATAGACCCTGCTACCCCAAAAACAAGAAATACCTGAAAAAATGTGATGATGACATCATCATCACATTTTTCAGGTATTTCTTATTTTTGGGGTAGAAGGGTCCATCAAAAGTATGCAATGTGGGTACTCATTGGATGCGGAATTAAATTCTGCACCCAACGAGCTATTCCTCTTGAAATTTGAGTAAAAACATGGGGAGATATGTCGAAAATACTAACACAAAAGAAGTATTTTTTTTCATTCTTCCTCCAAACTTAATAACTATTATTTTATTATTTTCCTTAGGAGGCCCATTTTAGACCTCAAATTTCCTCTAATGTCTATCTCTCCCCTTGGGTCTTGGGGCGAGACGATGCTTTCTTCAGCCGGATTGGTGACCTACTGTTCTATTTGTGTCTCTTCCCTTTGTGTTGTCGAAGGTTTGATTACGATTTGTAGTCAACTGGTGTCTCTTCCGAAACAAATTTGCTAATGTATTAGTTGAGCTCGTAATCTTCCTCCTTCTCCTAGTCTGTCAGCGGCTCTTCTATTGAGAGGTCTATTTCTTTTTCCCTTGTCGGTATTGACGGTTTTGTACCTTCCTGTCGAGATAGCTCCCTAAAAATCTCTTTGACTATCGGGTAGTAGTCGAGAGTCCTTGCCTTTTCCTTGGTTCCCTACATGTACCACACCGTTCTATGGTTGAGTTCTAACTGGATGTGGGCATTTTCGGGCAGACTTCGTCGAATGTTCTGGGGCACCCTCCATCTGGTCGTGTTGACTTTCAGCTATTGGAACCAGTTTTCTAACAACACTTTTCCTTTTTCAAGTTCCTCCATTGTTCCATTTTGGGAGAATGATTTGAATCTCCACATATGGAATTTTGTCGATTCTTGAAATTGTTTGTCCCCGACAGGGAAAAAGGAGTACATTACTATCCATAACATAAGGGATGGGAACCTTATGATTCCTCCCAACTCCTGGAATTTTTCACAGATGCCTTTGAGCATGTCGACAACGTACTCGGCCCATCTGTATATCTTTTCTTTGTCGGCAATGGTATCCACTTCCTCCAACATATCCAGTTTGAGGTCACTTCCTCAACCTGTCAGTGTAAGTGCAGTGGCTATGATTTTGGCCACTATTTACGGCGTTTGAGTTTGTATTTGGCTAATCATTAGCCCTTTGGATTTTTTGCCTGATGTTGATCCTGTTAGCTCTTCGGCTATTCCTTGTTTTATACCAACTGGTACTGGTTCACCTTAGTTTGATAGACTTGTCAATTTGTAGATTACTTCCCCAGAGATGTCGACCAGTCTGTCAAAGTAAAATCTATCGTTGTGGTACCAGCTTATGATAAATTTCACTGTGGTTTATTTTGTGCCTCCAAAACTAGCCATGAGCGACACGTTGATGTAATTTACAATGGTACTATGATTGATTTTCTCTGCAACTATGGTAGGCTTTTTGTCGACATAAGCCCATTCTTTTATCTCAGCCCATAATTTTTTCCATGAGATCTCCTGAACCTTAGCATTCTTGATATTCTTTAATCTCCTTGCTAATGGTGTCTCCAAAGTCTGTAGTTATTTGGCCTTGGCTGCAGCTCTGGTTTGTTTTGTTTCCATCTTGTCAGGCTACTGGTCGATTTTACTTTGGTATTCTTGGCTTTCAGTCGTCTGGTTACTCAGTTGCTCTCTCTGTTTGAAATGCGGTAAATGATCCTTTGGTTGTTCAGTATTTATAGTTGATGTGTTTGACTTTTTTTGTCGATGGGTGTATTAATGGTGGACGTGATAGTCCATCATGAACACTTGAGTTTTCATTAATGGTGATCTGGTTTTAGCGCTCGTAGTCATGAATGCGCGATGGGACTGCCGAGGTCGTTGGTCGATGGTGTTATGTCAATTGTCATAGTGTTGATTTCCTGTCATACTTCTTTATGTATTTTGGTCCTATTTTTCTTTTTGGGTTTTCATATTTTTATAGCTTTTGTTTAACCTTTTTTTTTTCGATCCTATTTTTCTTTTTGGATTTTTAGATTTTTATAGCTTTTGTTTAACCATTTTTTTTTAAGACTTGTTTTAATTTATGTACCATTTTAGTCGGGCACCGTTAACAAGTTTCTGAAATACTATACCTTGTAACGTCCTTAGTCGAACTGATCCGTTGGCATGTATATCTTCAACTACATAGGGTCCCATCCATTCTGTATGTAGTTTTTTTGGTTTTCCTTTTACCCGACTATTGTTAGTAAGGCAAGGTCTCCTATCGACAAGTTTTTGTTTTTGATGTTTCAAATGTGCCATGCCTTTTGTTGTTGTTTCTGGATTTCCTGATGTTGTATTGTGATTAGTCTGTGTTCTTCTAGTTTACTTATTTGCAACAGTCGGTCATTTATTCCTTGTTCGACATCGACATGTAAAATCTCTGCGATAATAGGTGTCTGTTGTCGAAAGTATAGGGGAACTACTGCTTCTTGTCCATAAACTAGTCGAAACGGTGTTTGGTCGGTTGAACGCTTGTATGTTTTTCTGTATGCCCATAGTACTGCAAGTATCTTTTCATCCCGGTCATCTTTGTCGGTGTTGCATATTTTTGTTAATGTTTTATTAAATGCTTCAATTGCTCCATTCGACTGAGGGTGGTAAGTTGTACTTCAATGGTGGTCGATTTGGAACTGCTCTGTTAATGTTTTAATAGTTTTATTAATGAAGTGTGTTCCCTGGTCACTGATTAGGGTTAGTGGACATCCAAATCTAGTAATGATATTCTCATAGATAAATTTAGCAGCTATTTCACTGGAACATGTGTCGACTGGTTCTGCTTCTACCCATTTGGTTACATACTCAACTGCAGTTATTATGTACCTTGCACCTATTCTTTTTGCTGGTATGGGAAATGGTCCTATGAAGTCGATAGCCCAAATTTCAAATGTCAAACTTGGGTTTACTGATACCAAGGGAATTTCTATACTAGGCAGGGGTCAACCCAGTCATTGACATCTGTCACATTGCCTTACAAACTTTTTGCAGTCTTTGTAAAGTGTCGGCCACCACAGCCCTGATTCTTGGAATTCTTTGCGGTTGTGTCTACTTGGAAATGTCCTCCGGCAGGTCTGTATTGTGCTTCATGCATAATATCATTTCTTTCATGTTCCAGTACACACCTTCTGAGGATGTCGTCTAGACCCATTTTATATAGGAATCCATTTATAAGGCTATAAGGTGCAGATTTCATGGCTAAGATTTGTTTCTTCTTCGTATTCATGCCTTCTGGTGCTTTCCCGTTTTCTAAGAACTGTGTTATTTCCTTCAACTTTGTTGGGACTGCTTCTATTCGAAATAGATGTGCATCCGGTAAGTCATCTTCTGAATAGATGTGCATTCGAAATAGCAGTTCTTCCAGTGGGTATGTCATATCTGAATAGTGTCTTATCAATTTTATATAATATCCTATATGACCAAGCAATACCCTGACTTATTTTGGATTCATCAATGGTTTTATTTTGAGGATGATTTTTATTTTTGCAAAGTCAACTTTAATACCTTCTTTACAGACAATGTGTCCTAACAATATCCCTATGGGGGTCTAAAATATACACTTCTTGATGTTCAGAGATAACTGGATTTGTCGACATTGTTCCAACATAAGCCTTAGCCATTTACAATGGTCTTTCAGTGTAGAGTATATTGTCTAATCGTCAAAATATACTTCCATTGTTTTGTAAATGTACTCCTAAAAAATTTTAACCACAATCCTTGAAAAGACTGTAGGTACATTTTTAAGTCCAAAAGGCATAACCGTTGTAAGAAAATGAGCCAAATTCACATACGAATGTTGTCTTTTTATGATCTTCTTTGGCTATTGGTACTTGATTATAACCTGAGAATCCATCTGTAAATGAGTAGCATTCATGTCCTGCGACCTCATTTGAGATTTCATCTGTATAAGGAGTTGGAAATGGGTCTGTTAATGTAACTTTATTGAGTTCTCTGAAGTCGACACAGATCCTTAGCTTGGTTGGATCATGTTTCTTTGGTTGAACCACCATTGGACTTGCCCATTCTGATTGGTCAATAAAGTAGATAATTCATGCTGCAAGCATGTTATCAATCTCTTTCTTGACTATCTCTTTGTATTTATGAGCTAGTTTATATGGTCTTTTCTTTACAAGTCAAACATCAGGTTTAATGTCGATCTTCATTTCACCCATTTCATGTACTAGACCTTTGAGATCCTTATAGTCTCTAGCAAATACATCCTGAAATTCTTTCAGTAGGTTTACTATCTCCCTTATCTGTGCTTCAGTCCAGTAGTCTCCAATTTTTGCTATTTTTGGTTGATCATCATTTGATATGTCGACTTGTTTGATTTTCACTTTAGCTTCTAACCATTCAGGGGCTTTTGTCTCATTGATTAGTTGAATCATTTCTTTAAACTATGAAAATGTAGCAGGAAAGTCTGTTGCGGTCATTCAGTCGATGTCTTCCTTGTCTGTTATCTCGACTTTGAATACTGTGCGAATTGGTTTTGTTGTTTCAGCATGGTTTGATTTCCATCTAAAGTTTTTCCCTTTTGAATTTTCATTTTCCATTTGTAGTCTTGTTGACTGTGGAATTGTACCGGTTTGTATATTATTACATTTTGTTGTCGGTCGATCATGTTTTAGGGTTTTGTCACGGTTTTGTTTTCTGTCGGTTGTATAAATGCTTTGATCTATTTTGTTGTTTCGACCAAATTCTCATTTTGGGGTACAAAGTTGAAATCTTTGATAAAATTCTCTTTGAGTTCATGCCATAGGAATGTTTCACCTCGAGCTTCTTCCATTTTGTACCATTTGTTTGGTAAGTCGGAGAGTGTTTATAGAAATAGTTGTGGCCATGTTCGTTCGTCTTTATATCCAAGTCTTCTCCATTCTTTTTCACATGTCATTATGTGGTTTTCTGGATCTTGTCCTTAGGTAAATATAGGTATCTAAGCCTGGTTAGTTAACTTCTTTCCTCCAAATCTTTCTACAAAATAAGTCAAATTTGTTGCCCACGTCTGCAGTCTTAACTAATGGGTATCCCACCATCTAGCAGCTTGTCCTGTGAAAGTTTCCACTAAGCTTTGTAGTCGACCATGTTCACCAATGTTCCTAGATACTTGCTCTACGTGCATAACTAGTGATTCTCTTTCTTTATATCTTGGGATTTTTGTGATATTTATATTTGTTGGTTTAAAGGTAGGATATTCCCTAGTTTTCATCTCAAATATTTTTGGGATGATGGACACCACAAAGTATTGTATGACTAGTTTCTTCTGTACTTTTTGAATGGTCCAGCATCCTCTTGCTTTTGTTTCATAGTTTTCAACCTCCCAATCATATAGTTATGTGTCTGAATTGTATCCTACTAATTCTTGGTTGCCTAAGTAAATTTCACCATATATATTAGGTTCTGTGTAATATTCATTATTATGTATCTAATATAGTTGTCGGATGTCAACTTCTTCATCAATTGGTTCTGTCCAAGGTTCTCCTTGGGATGGATGAATAGGTACAATGACTTTTTGTCCATTCCCTTTTAATTTTATTCTTTCTTTGTCTAAGGATATCGAGGCTTTCATTTTTATCCCCCAAGGTCAACCTACTAATGTAGGGAAGGAGCTGGATCCTTCCTTAGGGTCAATAATTTCAAAATTGACTTTGGTCGATATTCCTTTTATCGTTGTGTCAACATTTTTCCAGACTCCAATAGGTTCAATTAGGCCTTGGTTGGATAGTTTTAGGTATATGCCTGATTTGTATAATTGAGGTCTGCCTAACTGTTCGCATGTGTCTCGAGTCATAATATTTACATGTGATCTGAAATCGAGCATGACTTGTCGGACATGGTATCCTTCAATTTCCAGGTCGACAAGTGGGTCAGCATCACTTTTATCTTTTTGGTTTAGACTGCAAAACTCTTTGTTTGTTTTTCGGTGTTGTTGTTGTGTTTTATTTTATAGAGTAAATCGATGAATTGAGATACTGAGTTATCTTTTTGTACTAACTATATTAACTCTTTTACTATGTTATGTCGGTTGTCATCAGCTTCTTCTTGTCAGGCAAATTCTTGAAATACATTTGTTGCATCTTTATATATTTGTTTTTCTTTAATTGGGTCAGGATAAGCATTCTTTTCTTTTATTTTGCTTATTCGTGAGTTATCAATACCAATTTTTGTCCCTTGTCGAATTACTATATGCAAATTCTTTGTATTAATTATATCATGTTTTTGCACACACAACAAGACATTAACATTGTTCTTCTTATTTATTTTTTCAAGCATAGTAGGGCAATCCTCTAATGAGTGATCCCCTAATCCACAACTAGTACAGAATTTTAGGTCAGTCCTGTCCTTGTATGAACAGTCTACATATCGGTGTCCTTCCTTGTAACATGTGAAACATTGGATGGGTCAACGTGGTCGGTTGTCTCAATTCCCAAAAAATCGACCTTGACTTCCATATCCTCCACGTCAGTTGTCGAAGCGACGTTCGTATCAACGACCTTCGTATCTTTGATTATTCTGTTCATTTTGTGCATTGTTTCGTTGTTCATTGTTCTGTGCGACTGCATTAGTCTAGTAGAATGCATGATAGTTCTGTCGATTTTTTAGATTTAGATGGCAGTCATCCGTGGCGTGATTCTTTGTTTCGTAGATAGCACACCAAGATGCTTTGTCATTTTTCATGTCAAACAAGAAATATTTTGTCATGTGATCGCCATGGTCTTGGAAAATGTCACAAAAACACTTTGCTTGCATAAATCAAACGTCCTGTCAGCTGATATCCTATGGACAGTTGTCTTTTGAATGTCCGGTCGTTGAAGATTTCGTGCACCAGATATCCTGACTCTTAAGGTTTAGCTCTTTTAATGATTTTTGCACGATCTCAAGTTGTTCCTCCAGTCTATGATCCGTGGGGTATACTGGAATATCTTCATCCATTTCTACTTGTAGAGATTTAGTAAGCGCATATTCATAAGTTTTGAATGTCTCCAGACTTATGTGCCGATGAATTTTCTGTGTTAGACCTGCAAGAAACCACTGGATTAATAGTTGCTCATCAATGACATAATCCAATTGGTTGAGAAGGTCTTTCCAGTGCTTGTCGTAGCCACGGACAGTTTCTCCTGACTTCTGTGATGTTGTCTTCAATTTCTTAGCTGCCAGATGTTTTGCATCTGGAGTTTTAAAGAATGATAAAAAATTTGCTTTGACTTCTGCTTTAGTTGCTCCGGGGGTTCTTTCAGAAAAGGTCATATACCATGTCAATTCCCTTTTCCTTAAGGCACTAGCAAACTGCGCCATCTGTCTGTCTTCATCTATAACTTGGTTTTCCTCCCATGTCGATTCACGGATGAACCAATGTCATTTGGGATCCTCATCGCCCTCATATAGAGGTATGTGTGCTGACCCGTGACCCATGTATGAGTCACTGTCACTATCTTCTTCAGGAGGTGGTGGTGGTGGTGGTGGGGGTAGTGGGATGTTTTGTTTATTTATTTATGCAAAAATATTGTTGACAGAACTCTCGTTTCTGTCGGTCATCTTAGTTTTCATTTCTTCGCCGTCAAGCAGTCAGTTAGGATTGACTTCTCTTGTCGATGTCCAACTGCAATTATTTGTCTACAGCTCCAAATTTTATGTATCTTCTAAAGCTATATTTGGCAGGGGGGTGCTCCTTCGTGTGTCAAGTAAAGTAAGTGGATACTTCGGTTGGAGGGTAATGCTTGAAGCATGACCCAATTTCCTTCTTCTGGTCGACGAATAAGTAGATGATTATCATCATTTCTCTCGTCGTCTAGTCGGCTCCATATACCAAAGTCACCAGCTCTTAGTCTAAGGTCCTTTTCGACAATGGTTTGTATCCTGGTACTCGGATTCGTCGGAGATAGAGGTCTTACCTCCTAAGGAAATTATAATTGGAGAGCTTCTCGTTGCTCTATCCACAAATATTCTTCCATAGGGGATTCTTCTTCTTCCATGCCTTCTTCTTGTCAGTCATGACCCAACTCTTGCGGATTTCTCTCTTGGTCTGTCACCCTAGTACTCATTCCTCTTTGCAGCACTATAGCTCTTTCTCTTCTTTCTTCCCTTCTTTGTAGCCTCTTCTCCCTCTCTATTTTCCGTAAGTCCGTCGTACCTTTATGTGACACTATCCTTTCGATTTCCTCTTTAGGCCGACTTCTCATCGCTGGTGAATGGTATCTCCTTAGTTAACTAGAATCCTCTCCACTTTACCCCGACATATGACCAGCTACCCCCCCATTGCCTACCCAACGCTTTAGAAATCCTGGATAGTTCTATTTACTTGCTTAGGAAGTATTCCCACTCCCTTTCAGCAATGAATTTCTCCCATTTCTTTTGTTTCTCCACCCAGTTAGTATTTTGTGGCAGGTCGCATAGTAATGGACGAGGTTCAACGATATGACCCACTCCTTTCTCTATCAAGAACTTGAACAACAAGGTTGGCAAGGAACACAAGAATTTCTCGGTGAGGTCTATGTAGAATTTCTTCTGGATAGTTTCCACCAAAGTTCTTTCTTCTATAGATTGTTCCTCATAGAATTCGTCGGTGATCTTTTCAAACCACTCCGACAGGTTTGTCCTTCCCCCTCGAATCATTTTTTCTAGAAACTGTTGATCTTTAGTCGCTTCCAGCTTTTTCATCCGGGAGTTTCTTCAAAAGCTGGGGCACTGATTCTACAAACTTCTCATGGGTTTCAGTAAAGAACCTTTCCTTTGCTTGAGCAGTCGTTAATCTGTTTCTTCATGTGTAATTTTGCAAGTAGTTTGTTATTTTATGCTCCTACCAGTCCTTAATCTCCTGTTCTGATAGCATCTGCTTGTATACATCTCAGACATGTACTACCGGCAACGGAACCAATGTTGTAATCTCATATATCACACAGGGTTACCAATAATACAAATTAAAAGAATACATACATAACAGAGACAAGAGATAAGAACAAGTAAGTGGAATAACAGATTATATTATCATGAAAGGGTCCATACAATACAGAGAAGTGAACCGAGTTCTCATCTGGCTCAACAGCCTAATATATATGAATTAAAAACATTTACAAATAACTACCTGTCGGTTCGGTCAACCGACATGACCTTTATGTGACCGACCTAATCTCTAATTAGTCGACTGATCGACTTAGTCAGCTAATTGACTAAGTCGGCTATTGTTCTAGTCGGCTTACTGACTTTCTCCTCCAACAATTATCTATGGAGAGAGACCCAAAAATTAAGAATCCCTAGCTTCTACAACTGCACTATGCCTTCTTCTCAGTTTGGCTTTAATACCGTGTTAGATTTTTACAGTTTATTCAATATGATCTAGGATATCATCTAAGAGAATAACATGCACAACAATAATCAAAAGAGACAGGAGACACAAATATTTTTTTCTCAGGGAAACCATAAAGGAGAAAACCTCGCAACTCCTTCAGAGATAGAATGAGCACTAGTAGCAAAAGTAAAACCCAAAAGTATAAATATGATCTTTGACAGCTTCTCTCTCTCCCTTGTGTGAGCTTGTCTTCTCTCTCTCTCTTATTTGCACTTGATGAGTGAGTGTGTGTTAAAATAGAGAGCCACTCTCTCTCAGTTTATACCTATTTTCTACTTGACTTTTTCTCCTACTGGGTCGACTTTTCTAGGAGAGCCTAATAACCCAATTACCACTTATTTCTTGGAACTAATGCCCCGACATACAAAGGAGAGTTAACCTTAATGACTTTACATGACTCAAATATAATGATGACTCTCTCGATCAGAGCAAAGAACATCTCCATAGAAGGTACAATAATAAAATACAATATAAAATATACAAGTGAATATCTTCCGAAGTTACAATTACATTAATAGAGACAAGTGCTCTTCTCTAGTCTTACTAAAAATTATTATGTCGTTAAGGTACACAATGACAAATATCCCCATAAATGGTTTCAACACGTCATTCATAAGCCTCATGAATGTACTCTATGCATTCATCATCCCAAACGACATAACCAACCACTCATACAACCCTTCCTTTGTCGTAAAGGTTGTCTTCCATTCATCACCAACCCTATCCGGATCTGGTGGTATCCACTCTTTAGGTCGATCTTGGTGAAGTATGTCGCTCCACTCAAAACGTCGATCAAGTCATTCATCCTCGGTAATGGAAAACCATACTTGATGTTTATCCTATTGATATCCATTGATTCTATACACATCCTCCATTCTCCTCCTTTATTAGGAGCTAACACAGCTGGGACTGCACACGAACTCAGTATTTCTCTAATCAACTCCCTTATCCAATAACTCGTAAACCTATAATTTCAACTCAGCATTCTCTATTGGCATCATCATATGCAGCATATTTTTTTTCAAACTCAACCCTAGAATCAAGTCAATCTAATGGGATACACTCATTTTCGGTAATAATCCAGTCAGCATCTCATCGACCATTATGCCCTTGAACTCTGACAACACTTCTTCGACATCCATCAAGACATCTTCAATTGGTCTGTCAAGACTTTGGCCCTTTGGAATAATTGTGAAGTAGTACTGTTACTACTTTTCCTCCTTTAAAAACTATTTAGCTGAACACATTTTCATTCACTTTTCCAAGTTACCACTCTCCTTTCCTTGGCTGCCATACTCCTCAACTAAGGGAATCAGTCGAAATATTTTGTCATCTTTCTCAACTATAACTATGTTTATGCGACAATTATACAACATGTTTCGGTAGTATTTCCATGGTCCACCCAATAGATAAGACATTCATCCATTGGAATCACGTCGCATAGCACACTGTCGTGTAACGTTCCAATCTTGAAATTTATTAGGCACTATTGTGTCACAGCCATGTGGTGATCCTTCTTTAACCACAACACTCTATAAGCATTTGGGATCTCTCGACACTTTAACTCGATCTTTTCAATCACCTCCATTGGGACCAAATTTTTTGTACTTCCTCCATTGACAATGGTCATGTAGGATCTATCTTGAATCTTCACTATTATTCATAAAATAGACTTCCTCTACGTCGACTCCCTCTCCTCATGTCACGTTGATTTAAACAGTGTTCTTTGGGTCGTCAATTTTTGGCCTCCTTCCAATGCAACTTCATCCAAATTTCCCTTCATAGTCGGTCCAGACTCATCATCTACCCTCTGACTTATGGAATCATGTTGACTGGTGGTATGAAATTTTTCGGGGCACTCATGTTCCCTGTGTTCCAGACCCTGACACTTATAATAGATAATTTTGGGTTGGTATGCACGTCTTCCTCCAAAATATCATATATGACCATTATTACCTTGAGCTCTATCCCCCTCGTCGATATTCTAGAACGCTCTCTCTAGTCATGATCTCTTCTTGTCACTTGTCATCACTTTCCTCCCTTCTCGCACCATTGGTCTAACCTCCAGTGGCAAAAAAATTCTAACTTTGAGTAGTCAACTTTCCCTTGCTTGTCGAGGGTTTTTTAGACAACTTTTCTTCTGCCTTTAGGGCTAACTGATAGGATTCTTCGGTTTTCCTAAACCTAGAAATGCTTAATTTATCCTCAATGGAATACTTCATTCCATTCACATATCTAGCGACTACCTCCTCTCCCTAATCGATCTGTCCTAACCTGATCGATAATCGATAGAATTTCTATGTCATCCTGTACATTGTCCCACCACATTGAGGCATGGCATTTTAGGTCCGTACAAGAAAATTTCACCCTTTTGTGGTCCTCTATCTGCTTTATATCAAAATATTTCTCCATTTCCCTAGTCCAACTTATTAAACCCTTAGGATTCAGGATTCCTAAGTAGGTAGGCATGCCCATCTTAGCCTTACCCATCATTTTCGACAAAACTTTAAATAGTTTGTGTTATAGTTCTTCTTCTTCTTCTTCCGCATCCGGTGCATTTTCTTCATCCTCAACTTCTTCATCATTATGGTCGAGGTTTTCAGAAACATATCTCCATAATCCAACCTACTTCATGGCTACCAAATTATTCTTACATGTACTCATCATCTGAACGCATTCGTCAAACATTTCACAATCAATCATGATCCTTGCACCTTCTTCTTGTCATCTTCCATGAACATTGACACCTTTGTGAGCCATCCTTCTACTCGGACAACTAAATCACCACTTCCAATACTCTACCCAACCACAGCTGGAGTCGCTCTCCTCGTCCAATCATAACTATACCTCCTTACGCAGGATAAATTTCTACTCCAATACCAACATATCCAAACACGATCTATGTGGGCTAGGTGCAGATCAATATACACAAAAAAATCACAACAACATGCACACAACACGAACAAGCTATCAAGAATTATGCACTTCAATTAAATTAAACAATCTCTTTACAAAGGAACCACAATGTGAGTCTGTGCTCAGATTATTAGGATTATTAATCCTCCCTTGTCCAATTTGGTCATATGTCTAAATCAGGAGTCATGTCTAAATCGGGAGTCCATCCAGTCTATCTTTAGTCACTAGCACCATTAGGTCCACTTAGCCTAATTGGGGCACATGTTTCAATTACTAAAGTGTGGAGAACACTAATTGAGGCCTACTTCCATTGATTGCACTTGCATGCATCAGTTTAGGATCCTCCTAGACCAATCCTTACAATTTAGAATCCACTGGGAGTGCTGATACAAACCAAGGTCAGTTGAGTTGAGTTGGTGACTAGTCAAGCTAAGTTAGGAGTCAGTTACATTCAATTATAGTCCTCTACATTCAGTTAGCACTAGGTTTGCATGGCTGCATGTAGGAGAGGTGCATTTCTCACCTACCTCAGTCAGTTAGCCTTAGTCAACACTGAATTAGACACCTGAGTTGTGTTTTAGAACTCCGGTGATGATTTAGACAAGGTCAGTTAACCATTCAGTCCTTCGATAATGATTTAGACAAGGTCTTAGTTACCTACAGTCAAGTAGAGTGTAATCAATTCGAATTGATTACTCTCTACTTGACTATAGGTAACTAAGACCTTGTCTAAATCATTATCTAAGGACTCAATGGTTAACTGAACTTGTCTAAATCATCACCGGAGTTCATCGGAGTTCTAAAACACAACTCAAGTGTCTAATTTAGTATTGAATGAGGCTAACTGACTGAGGTAGGTGAGAAATGCACCTCTCCTGCATGCATCCATGCAAACCTAGTGATAACTAAATGTAGAGGACTAGAACTAAATGTAACTAACTCCTAACTTATCTTGACTAGTCACCAACTCAACTCAACTAACCTTGGTTGGTATTGGCACTCCCAGTGGATCCTAAATTGTAGGGATTGGTCTTGGAGGATCCTAAACTAATGCATGCAAGTGCAATCAGTGACAGTAGGCCTCAATTAGTGTTCCCCACACTTTAGTAACTGAAATATGTGCCCCAATTAGGCCAAGTGGACCCAATGGTGCTAGTGACTAAAAATAGACTGGATGGACTCCCGATTTAGACATGACTCCTAATTTAGACATATGACCAAATTGGACAAGGGAGGATTAATAATCCTAATACCCCCCTGAATGCTAACTTGGACAATCTGTGGGCCCTAATAACTAAGACCATAGGTCACCCATTACATTAAGTACAATAAAGTAACTACTTAATACAAGGAGCTAGGGAAAAAACCACATGGGAAAAAATCCCCCCCTCTATCTAAGCAGGTAGAGTCAGGATTCAAGTTTGAAAAACTTGGAAATATGTTGTTGCAATCTTCATCTCTATGAGGTAGCGAAGCAGCATGCATGGTGTGTTGTGCATATGTATTCTGGGGCCTAGCATGTAGACTTCTCCTTCTTCTCCAAAATTGATGATGGAAGGAAGGAGGAATGTAACCTTTGTCTCTTGATGGATGAAGAGGTGTATGATCACATCTATTCTTCTTAATGTAGTGAGACTGATCCCTTTCCATGTAGCATCTTACAGGGAGTCTATTTCATCTCTCCGAAGGAGGTAAGATTGCATGGCATAGTGCAAGGGTCTTTCCTTTCTAAGTCTCAGATGGGTTTCTAGTCATATTCCTAGCTTCCAGTTTGGAAGTAGGGACTGAATCTAGATCTGAATCACCTTGAATCTCAATCTCACAAACTAAAAAAGATGGATCTGCAATACTAGCAGAAGCTGCAAAAGAAGCAGATGAAATGATTTTAACTTCCCTTGCAAGTGGCTGTTGAGAGTGCACTGGTTCTGAAGGAGGCATGAAATGTGAGAACTCATATGCTTTTGAGGCATGATTTGTAACACCTTTCTCTATGATGTTCCCAGTAGAGATATATGTGATCTCTACTGAGTTAGGACCAAAGATCACTCGCTTTGGAGAGCCAGTATGGGTCATCTGGTAGACAAATAACATGTTTGAAGCTAGGGAGGGAACAAATAGCACATCTTTGAATCTTCCATGTTCAATCTTAATAGACCCCTTCCCTTTTGTTTGGAATTTACTATTATTTCCCACCTAAATACTAGGACCATCAAAGGACTGAAAAGAAGAGAATGATTCACTGGATGCAGCCATATGGTTGGAAGCTCCAGAATCAATGAGGAAGACATGTGTTGATGAGCAACAAGCCTTCAGTGCATGGCATTTCCTTTGGTATTCTTCATCTTCTTCTTCAGAGTCATCCTTCCTTGCACTAGCATGTGCAAAAATGTTATGTTTCTTCAAAATAAGAGCAATTTCATCAAGTTGTCTTCTCATACATGAGATTTCTGAATGAAAGCCCCTTCCATAGTAAGAGCAGAGGACCTTTCCTTTTCCATTCATCTTGCTTCTCTTCGAACCTGAAGGCTCATTTGACTGCTCTTTTTTCACATGAGACTTATCTCTTTGCTTTCCTTTATCATTTGCTCCCTTAGGTCCTCCTGCAACCAGTGCTTTATCTCTGGAAGATCGAATGATCCCCATTTGGATCAACTTGTCATGCTCATAAGTGAGATATACAATGAAAGCATCAAGAGTGGGAATCTTCCAATTTGGAGTAGTGATCCTCACCGATTGAAAAGTTGACACAAAGACTAAGTAGTCTACACTGAGCTTTGAGAGAATGGCAAGAATGAGCTGATCATCCTCCTTCTCCACCTTGCATTGCTTCAACTGGTATATCAGGTTCGTAAATTTTGTGAAAAATCCATTCCGTGATTCGAATTTTGATGGATTAAGAGATATTAGTTCATTTTCTAGATGATGGACCCTCTGTTAAAATTTCATCATTAAGCTAGCATTATATTTGGATCTTTACTGAGAGAATAACAAGAAAAGAAATCAAACACAAGAGATAATGAACACAGTGTTTATCCTTGCGGAAACCATAAATGGTGAAAACCCCGCAACTTCCTCAGAGATAGAATCAGCACCAAAATAGAAAAGGCCCAAAACAGTAAGTGATCTCCTGACAGCAATAACCTTCTTCTTATCTAGCCCCAGTGTCTTCTCCTTCCTCAACTATGCGCTACACTTGAGTGTGTATAAGTTGTGTGATAAATAGAGACTCCAGTTCTCTATTTATACTAATCCTGACATGACTAAAACCCTACCAGGTCCAACCTCTACTAGGAGAGTCTAATAACCCTAGTGCCTCGGAACTGCGGGGACTTTAACCCTTAGACAATAGGAGGGTTACCCACAATGACTTGACATGACTTGTTTGCATGATAGACCTTCTCGAGAGCAACATCGGAGCATGACATAACTCAATTACATCCCAAAATAAACATCGGGTTACAATATATAAGAAATACAATTGAAATGCATTCTGAAGTTACATATACATCAACACTCCCTCTTAACTAGGAAGGTATTCTTTCGACACAATTTTCAGCACAAGTCTTCTTCTATGTATCTTCTGGATCGTCATCAAGTCCTTGTCATCTTCAAGTCTTCTTCATCTTCAAGTCATCTTCATCTTCAAGTCATCTTCATCATCGGATCTAGATCATCACTCGGTCTGGATCATCACTGGATCTGGATCATCACTTGATCTGGATCATCACTGGGCATCATCACTGGATCTAGATCATTTATGTTGGATCATCATCACTCGATCTGGATCATCACTGGGCATCATCATAGGTGCTATATCTTGATTCTTCTCGTCATAGGAACCTCTATAGAGCCAGTCCTTTTTCATACTGGATGTATCATCTCAGAGCTAGTCCTTTTTCATACTAGATGAGGAATCATAGAGCTAGTCCTTTTTCATACTATATGAGGCATCACAGAGCTGGTCCTTTTTCATACCAGATGTGGCAGCTACTCAGAGCTAGTCCTTTTTCATACTAGATGAGTCTTCTCAAAGCTAGTCCTTTTTCATACTAGATGAGGCACCACAGAGCCGGTCCTTTTTCATACCAGATGAGGCATCACAGAGCTGGTCCTTTTTCATACCAGATGTGGCAGCTACTCAGAGCAAGTCCTTTTTCATACTAGATGAGTCTTCTTAGAGCTAGTCCTTTTTCATACTAGATGAGACATCACAGAGCTGGTCCTTTTTCATACCAGATGAGGCATCACAGAGCTGGTCCTTTTTCATACCAAATGTGGCAGCTACTCAGAGCTAGTCCTTTTTCATACTAGATGAGTCTTCACAGAGCCAACCCTTTTTCATGCTGGATGTGCCATCTACACAGAGCTAGTCCTTTTTTATACTAGATGTGTCTTCACAGAGCCAACCCTTTTTCATGCTGGATGTGGCATCCACATATACCTGAAAATGGAAAGAACCAATCCTCTCACCATGTCACAGCTCTCACATCCCACCATGGAAGGAACCAATCCTCTCACCATGTCAGAATGGAACAGCACTTACATCTTATCATGGAAGAAACCAATCCTCTCACCATGTCAGAAGGTCTTAGCATGGACACATCACTTCCTCTTGGGAGGAACCTCGATCTGGAGAACACCAAGCTTCTCCCTGAAGTACTCAAACTTCACCCTAGCCAATGGCTTACTCAACACATCAGCTATCTGTTCGTCCGTCACAACATACTGGAGCTTCACTACTCCTCTCTGCACCATATCCCTGATATAGTGATACTTGATCTTGATATGCTTTGACTTGTCATGGAATACTGGATTCTCTGACAACTTTACACAACTCTGGTTGTCACAGTATATACAAGTAGCATCTAACCGGAGATCAAATAAATCAGACAGTAACCTCCTCAGCCATACTGCCTCACAACTAGCAGAACAGGCTGCAACATACTCTGCTTCAGCTGTACTCAGTGCCACACAGGATTGCTTCCTGCTAAAACATGAGATCACACTTGATCCCATCCTGAAGCAACACCCTGAAGTGCTCTTCCTATCAATGGAACTTACTGCCCAATCTGAATCAACATAACCTTCCAGGTTAATCCTTTGATCATCCTTATACTTGATCCCATAATCAACCGTACCCTTAAGGTACCTCAGAATATGCTTTGCAGCAGTCAAGTGAACATGTCTCGGATCTGTCAAGTATTGGCTCAAGGTGTTCACAGCAAAGCAAATATCTGGTCTCGTGTTTGTCAGGTACATCAAGGACCCAATCATTTGATGATACATCATGGCATCAACTGTCTCTGATGAAGCATCACTCAATAGCTTCAGGTTTGATGCCATAGGTGTGGTTAATCCCTTGCAATCCATCATCCCAAATCTCTTCAGCATCTCTACTGCATACTTTCCTTGTCCAAGGAAGATTCCATCTGTAGTCTACCACACCTCCATACCTAGGAAATAATGCATCATTCCCAAGTCCTTCATCTCGAACTCAACAGAAAGCTATCTCTTCGTATCAACAATCAACCCATCCATACCTGTCACAAACATATCATCTACATATAGTAGAAGTATCACCAGGTTGCCATCTTCCACCTTGTAGTAAAGGTTGGAATCTGCTTTACTCTTGGTAAATCCCAAACTAGATAGAAAGCTGTCAATTCTGCCGTACCATGTCCTGGGTTCCTGTTTCAAACCGTACAGGGATTTCTTCAATCTCCACACATGAGACTCCCTGTCATGTGTCTCAAAACCAAGTGGCTGTTCCACATACACTTCCTCTTCTACTGCATCATTCAAGAAACCAGTCTTGACATCCATTTGGTGTATCTTCCATTTCATCACTGCAACCAGAGCAAGTAAGGAAGTGTATCTGGCTACAGGTGCAAAGGTTTCTTCGTAGTCTATTCCGTCTTTCTGAGAGAAACCCCGAGCCACAAATCTTGCCTTATACTTTTCAATGCTACCGTCTGCAGCATGCTTGATCTTGTAGATCAATTTGGAAGTTACAACTGACTTCCCTTCTGGTCTTGGGACAACATCCCAAACATCATTCTTCATGATTGATTGATACTCTTCGATCATCGCATCCTTCCATTCTTTACGTTCTACCGCTTCTTCATATTTGGAAGGTTATTTATCAATGAAGTCACATAGTAAAGCTACATAACTAGAACAGGATCTGGTCCTCTTTCTTTCTCTGAGATTCTCTTTTGGAACCCCATATCTTTCCGCACCTTGGATAATCTCTCATACTCAAGAAGGTTTCCTCTTGTGAGGATTCTTCTCCTATGGTGGATCTATAGGTCTTTGTGGTTCTTCAAATTCTTGATATTCTTCTTGAGTTTCTTCGTTCATGATTGTATCATGAATTCTAGGATCTTCTGCTTCTTCAGGTTCTTCAGCAGGTTTCTTTCTGGATTTGATGTAGGCTAAATCTTCATCAAATGTTACATCCCTGCTGATGTCAATCTTTTTGAACCCTGGGAATTATATTCTGCAAGCCTTCGATCTTTCAGAGTATCCCACAAATATGCCCTTCTTTTTTTAAGGATCTAATTTCGTTCTCTTCTCTTTTGGAATGTGTATGTACACAGGACAGCCGAATATTCTGAGATGGCTGACTTCTAGTTTCTTGTCGGAGAAGACTTCTTCAGGAGTTTTGTTCTCGAGTACTCTGTGTGGATTACGGTTCTGTACATACATTGTTGTTCTGGTTGCTTCTACCCAAAGATGCATAGGAATATCTTAATCATGAAGCATAGCTCTTGTAGCTTCCATGATGGTTCTATTCTTCCTTTCTGCAATCCCATTCTGTTGTGGATTGTAAGGAGTGGAAAACTCCCTCTTAATCCCTGAGTCCTTACATAGTTCCTTGAACTCATTTGAAGTGAATTCTCCACCATTGTCTGATCGAAAATTCTTGATCTTCTTTTAGTATGGTTCTCGATCAAGGCTTTGAATTCCTTGAACTTGCTAAACACTTCATCTTTATTCTTCATGAAGTAAATCCATGTCTTCCTAAAAAATTCATCAATAAACGAAACATAGTACACACACCCAATTAGTGAGCTTGATGACATTGGTCTGCATACATCGGAGTGGATGATTTCCAAGATTCCTTTTGCTTTGCTCTCGCTACTTGGAAATGTCTTCTTTGTGTTCTTTTCTTTCGCACATCCTTTGCAGATCCCTTCATATTTTGCTTGAATTTCTGGAAGACCTTCAACAGCTTTGCTTGCCAGTGGTAGTGCTCTGTAATGTACATGTGCAATCCTTCTATGCCAAGGTTCATTCGGTTCTACTGTTTCATGAACCAAAGCTTGATCTGGTTGGCCCTTCAACTTGTATAGACCTCCTTCTTGTTCTCCAATCACTATTGCATCGTCAAAAGTCTTTCCCTTTGGCCACATAAGAACTTGGCCATCTACAAAAGAAACCCTCATTCCTTTTGCATCCAATGCAGATGTGGAGAGGAGGTTCTTCTTTAGTCCTGGAACAAATAATACATTCTTCATCTTCAAAGACTTTCCAGAGTCTAGTTTATAGAAGGATTCACCACTACCTTTTTTTGGATACTGGTAGTCATCCCCAAGTTTCACCTTGTGAGGTGACTCATGTTCAGATAGTTTCACAAATGATTCTTTCATTAGAGGAAATTTGAGGTCTAAAATGGGCCTCCTAAGGAAAATAATAAAATAATAGTTAAAATAATAAAATAATAGTTATTAATTTTGGAGGAAGAATGAAAAAAACTATTTTTTTGTATGTATTTTCGACATATCTCCTTGTGTTTTTACTCAAATTTCGAGCAGGAGAGCTTGTTTGATGCAGAATTTAATTCTGCATCCAACGAGCACCCACACTGCATACTTTTGATAGACCCTGTTACCCCAAAAAACAAGAAATACCTGAAAAAAATGTGATGATGACATCATCACATTTTTTTCAGGTATTTCTTGTTTTTTGGGGTAGCAGGGTCTGTCAAAAGTATGCAGTGTGGGTGCTCGTTGGATGCAGAATTAAATTTTGCATCAAACAAGCTCTCCCGCTCGAAATTTGAGTAAAAACACAAGGAGATATGTCGAAAATACAAACAAAAAAAGTAGTTTTATTTTATGACAAATATGTCAATTCAACCATTATGGTTGACTCATTTTATTGAAATTCTATTGGTTCTTGAATTCCAACTCACAAAATTTATCGTTGGCTCGTTTTCTTATAAGGCCCATTTTAGACCCCAAATTTCCTCTAATGGAATCCCGTCATGTGCTTGGAAGCACCACTGTCTATAAGCCAATCATTGCTTCCATGTGAAACACTTCCCGTGAGAGCGGAGATCAGTACATATTCATCCTCACTTGAAGAGTCATCACTCTCTTGTCTGATTCTCTTTGTGGAAGGTTCATCATCCTCTGCAGCATGGGCATGATGTCTTCTCTTGTTTCCCTTCTTCTTTAGATTTCTTTTGTTAGGGCAGAATCTGGATATGTGACCTTTCTCATCACATGTATAACATCTAGTAGTATTCAGATCTTTTCTAGAGTGTGAGATATTACCTTTGGAGTGATAATTGCTCCTCCTATTTTTCTTGGAGTGAACTGTGAGAGCTTGATCTTCACTACCCATCTTCTCTTCTCAAGCTGCTATCCGAGCTTATTCTTGAGAGAATTCTTCCCATAGTATGCTGAACTTGATTAAATTCTTTCTGGGACAGATTCCTTGAATGAAAGAGTACCATGATCTAGGAAGACCATTCAAGGTGGTCATCACAATCTCTGCATTTTCCACTTCTTCATCTACTGCTTCCAGCTGCTCTTTGATCTGAGAAACCCTTGTAAAGTAAGACTGAATAGTCTCAGCATTCTGTATCTTCACATTCTTCAATTGGTTTCTCAAAGTCATCTTCCTGTTTATGTTCTTCCCTTCAAACAATTTGGTTAGGGCATCAAGCATAGCTTTAGGTGTCTTGAGGGAGGACACCTGTGGTATGAGATGATCCTTGATAGAATCAGCAATGATTCTCTTTGCCATAACCAACTTCTTCTTATGCAAGGCCTTAGCCTCATCTCCCTCTGGAACTGGAACCTCCTCATTAATATAGGAGTCCAACTCATTCTCTTCTAGGACCAGGGAGATCCTATACTTCCAAGCTCGGAATTTATCAGCTCCCTCAAGCTTTTCATCAAGTTGGTATGATGAGACATCTTAAACTGAGAACCTCAAATGGAAATACAAAAGATTTAGATCTTACCAGGTCAAGATGTCGGATCTAGATTTGGAGCTGAAATCCTGTAGTGCTGGTTTAGTAGCAAATTAGGGCTTTGCTTTTTCGGAGTTCTGTCCACCCAAATGCCTTGAAATTTATCCCTAACTTCTATTTTGGGGAGGAGATCAATCCAGGCCTGGGCTCACTGAAAAATTCCTCTTCTCTGAAAAGCCCTAATTTCTGGCAGTAGTGTTGGGTCCAAAACTGAAAAACCTCATAATTGGATTTTGCTTCGACAAAAAGATGCGCCCTAAGGAGGAGAGTTGTTCCACCTTACTTTAGCTGAAAATATGTGGAGGAAGATCCATAGACTAGGAAGCCCTAGTTCCCGCAGTTGCACAGTGTCTTCTTCTCAGGTTAGCTCTGATACCATGTTAGAATTTCATCATTAAGCTAGCATTATATTTGGATATTTACTGAGAGAATAACAAGCACAGTAATCAAACACAAGAGACAATGAACACAGTGTTTATCCTCAGGGAAGCCATAAATGGTGAAAACCCTGCAACTTCCTCAAAGATAGAATTAGCACCAAAATAGAAAAGCCCCAAAATAGTAAGTGATCTCCCAACAGCAATAACCTTCTTCTTGTCTAGCCCCAGTGTCTTCTCCTTCCTCAACTATGCGCTACAATTGAGTGTGTATAAGTTGTGTGATAAATAGAGACTCCAGTTCTCTATTTATACTAATCCCGACATGACTAAAACCCTACCAGGGCCGACCTCTACTAGGAGAGTCTAATAACCCTAGTGATAACCCTAGTGCCCCAGAACTGCGGGGACTTTAACCCTTAGACAATAGGAGGGTTACCCACAATGACTTGACATGACTTGTTTACATGATAGACCTTCCTGATAGGAACATCAGGGTATGACATAACTCAAGTACATCCTGGAATAAACATCGGGTTACAATATATAAGAAATACAAGTGAAATACATTCCGAAGTTACATATACATCAACACCCTCGTCTCATCCTGCTTATCAAATAAGGAAGCAATCTTGTCCCAAATCTCCTTGGGAGTCTTCAATCCTTGGATGTGGAATCGAAGATCTCAAGAGACTGAGGGGAATAAGTATCCATGAGCTTCATCAAGCCTGTTCAAGTACTTTTCTTTGTCATGATTCAGAATTGGCACTACTTCTGTTTCTTCTGTAAGTCTGAAGAGCTTCTTGGTGCAGAGCAGTACCTCCATGTCTTCCTTCCACTGGTGATAGTTGAAGGGAGTGAGAGGCTATGCTGAATGAGCCATTTTGAATGTAGTAAGGAGGAATGAGCTGCTATAGCGAATGCAGTGATAAGAAAGGGTTGCTTGTAGCGAATGCTGTGAGAAGAGATGATAACCTGTCACACAATAAAACATACAAAGTAAGGTCGACAGTCTGCAGTTTTGGAATTTCCTTCACACCCAGCATAGTTGATCAAGCAAGCTTGATCAACAATTTCCTAACTTGGGATATTAAGTGGTAAATTCTTTGTTTCTGGTGCAGTACTGGAAGGAGCAATTTTGCTTAAAAAAAATGATCCAACTAGAGATCTGAGGAGCAGAGGTGCCTTGTTTGTTGAGGCTTTGATACCATATGAATTGAGTACATAGATCTGTAGACAAACACACAACTCACAAAATAGATCACACAATTTACTCAGCAATTGAAGAATGAAACAGTGCAAAAATGGCTTGCAACTATGAATGCTTTCATTAATCAAAAAAGTAATTAGATAATAATTACAATGAAGTACAATGGCTAAATAGCCACAAGCAATTCGAATACACATGAGGAAATTGGAATTGATTACACTCTACTTGACTGTAGGTAACTAAGACCTTGTCTAAATCATTATCGGAGGACTCAATGGTTAACTGACCTTGTCTAAATCATCATTGGAGTTCATCGGAGTTCTAAAATACAACTCAAGTGTCTAATTCAGTATTTCCTGAGGCTAACTAACTGAGGTAGGTGAGAAATGCACCTCTCCTGCATTCAGCCATGCAAACCTAGAGCTAACTGAATGTAGAGGACTAGAACTGAATGTAACTAACTCCTAACTTGGCTTGACTAGTCACCAACTCAACTCAACTGACCTTGGCTGGTATCGGCACTCCCAGTGGCTCCTAAATTGTAGGGATTGGTCTAGGAGGATCCTTAACTGATGCACGCAAGTGAAATTAGTGGCAATAGGCCTCAATTAGTGTTCCCCACACTTTGGTAACTGAAACATGTGCCTCGATTAGGCCAAGTGGACCCAATGGTGCTAGTGACTAAAAATAGACTGGATGGACTCCCGATTTAGACATGAATCCTGATTTAGATATATGACCAAATTGGACAATGGAGGATTAATAATCCTAATACGGATCACTTGAAATGAAATCAACAAACTACTCTTACTCTCTATCCTCTCTCAAAATGAACATTGAAAACCAGCTGCACTTAACCACCTCCACCTTGGAAAACTGGAAAAGTCCCTTTCTCTAATCATCAACTGATATTTATAGTTTTTTGTTGGTTCTCAGTTATTTGAATCTTCCTCTAGAAGATTCACATATTCTTAGGCACCGCCATGATTCCTTAAATGCTCCACGTGGTTCCTTTTAGTAGGTTTCACCACCTGACCTTCTACAACAACCACTATAACTACCTTGCAACTACCCCAACTAATCCAATGGATTTACGCCTTGATTTTATGGATTTTGGTCAGTTTTGTATCCCTTCATCCTCAATTTGAATCACAACTTCTTGTCTCAATCTAGTCAGTATCATCCTTGACCACTTTTATCATTTCTTGTTGTTCTCGTCTCCTGTCGTCGATCACTCCTAGTCAAAATCCCCACAACTGACTCTCACTCTCCCCTTGTATACTTTTTCGCATAACACTGGAGTTCATCAACTATCCTCCAGGAATTATTTTCATCTCATCTATGATTATTTTTCATGGGCTCTGATTCCCCTCCATCAGTGATGATAGATGTGTATGTTGTATATGTAAGTCGATGGGTGCAATGGAACCACTTCTTGTGTCGAATCTGAAACCTGAGTCATCCCTGCCAATTCTTTTTATTTAAAAAAAAACGTTTATGTAGTTTTCATTGCATTCAAGTTACTTAAACACACCAGTGTGTTTATAGTAATAGCGCAATAGTAATGTCGGCCATGTGATTTTTATTTTATTTTTAAGAAAAATGCCTATGCATTGGTTAGTGTGTTCAACTTGTGATAGCACACTAGTGAGTTAATTGTTAAAGTGGATTTTTTTTGTTTTTTTGTTTTGGTTAATGGTGCATTCAAGCATGGTTCCCTAGTGCATTCTGGTATGACAAGAACCGATGTGTTTCATATTCTTAAATACACTGAAATGGGAGAGTTTTTTTTATTTTTATTTTGAAGATACGTAATTTTTTGTATAATATACTTCATAGTTTCTCTATTTTATGGTACATGTTGTTTATTGATAGAAAATGCATGATAAGTGGTCAATGAATAACAATTCTAGTTGACATGATGGGAGCACATTCAAAGTCGTGAAGAAGGCAAGTTGTTTGTAATTTATGTATCAAATTAATATGTTTGAATTATTTGTAGATTTAACTAATGATGTATTTTTTTTTATTGCTTCAAATAAAACAAAATGGAATGCATTCATCACATAAGACATGACAACAACGAAACAAGGGGTTTCTAGAAAATTTTGTGAGTAGTTGTGATTTCCTTATAACAACTTAAGATTTCATATTGGTTGTGATATTTATCTTTTAATTTTTTTTACATAAACCATCCTTGGATGTCTTCAAACGGGTGTTAACATACAAGGAAGGCTCATCAGTTAACATACAACGAAGGCTCATCATAAGAATTTATTGAGATTGGATTAAGTAAAGGTTGTGAGTATATGTTGTCATATCAAAAATTAATTGTAGAATTTGTAAGTATCTATGTGTTTTACTTCTCTCATTTTATAATTAATAGGAAAACAAAAATCATTTGCATTAAATATACGATTTGTTACAGTGTATAAAACTTGCAAGAAATAAAGTATGGAGTGCATCCAATAGAAGATTTGTTGAAACAAGGCATGAAATGTGGTTTTGAAGGAATGTGTATCATTCAAGACTCAATTCTTTCTATGGTGTGTTGCTTTTCAATTTACATTCATTTGTATTATCTATTTTAATTTTAATTATTCCCAACAATGTAGATACACTCATTACACTTTATTTTTATCTTTGTAGATGGAAGCTGAAGAAGAGGAAAACAATCAAGGCAATTAACAAAACATTAGTCCAAATAACACAAGTCATGCAAGTGGCTCAAGCATTGACAAAATTTCCAACAAAGAATCATGATCCATATAATTTGGATGTTAATGGAAGCTATTGTTGATCCAGGTCACCAGGTGCACGATGGGACAACGGTTCGATTGAATGAATCGAGCATTGTTATCGTGGAAGCATATTAAAATAAGCAAAGTAGAAAATACACTACACACACATCAAACATACACATAGACAACATGAAACAGTTTGAACCAAACTTTATTGTTTCATTACTATTCTATTACTTGCTTAATATCCTGCTTGTATATTACAATAATGTACATGCTTATATAGAGTGTTGAGAACGCTTGGGTTGCCTTCCCATTACGTTCAGTTACAAAGAAGTTGGAATGGTTTGAAATTTCAACCGTTACAGATGACTGGAAGACAGAGAGACAATATATAGTAGTCGTGTCGATATGTTGGTGTCGACGATGCATGTTGAGGTGTTAAACCTATCGAGGTTGTGTCAAGGTTCGGACTTGTCGATGTCGATGTTGAACGTTTCGAAGTCAATAAACAGTTCCAACTGTTGATTTGATCATTCCTCCTTCTATAATAAACAAGGGTCCCCATTGTTTACTCATTCATATGAGGAAACTTGTTGGTTAGTTCAATATCATAGTACCACTTTCCTTGTGCAGGAATTTGTTCATCTTTGTCCACTTGAAACAAGGGAATTATGTTCGTCCTTATATGGCATATGCATCATCCCACGATAGTGTCACAAGGAAGAGGGTCCTGAACATCTGGATGGATGTCTTCAGGTTCTCCTGTCTGCAAGTCGTTCTATTCCAACAGTGGTACATGGTATGGTTAAAGTAGATCCATATTAAATACTAGATGCAAACCCAAGCATGAAGGAATCTCGAGCTAAAAAAAAAATATCCAATTTTCTTAAGGGTATTGTACAGACCATATCACAAAGTGTTCATATTTCTATATGGACCAGTGAATCATTCCTTCTTGAGATGCAACCAGACTTTATTCCCAATTTGAAATGAATGAGGAATACGATGCTTATTGTGTCGAGCCTTAGATTTCACATTAGCTCACTACAACATTTCTTGTGCTTATTTATGGATGCTGTATATTTGGTCTCAAAACTTCAATTCTTTTTAAACTTCTCATTGGTAAAAGTTGGTGTCGTTCGACTGTGTCGATGAACTAATCAAGTCAATGGGTGTTAGGGGTTGAAATCCATAACAAATCTTAAATAGAATATTTCCCATAGAGATTTTTTGAGCATGATTGTAATTGTGGTGTATGTATGGGATACTTTCATCCCATGTCCGACAATGTTAGTGGTTGTACATGTGGAGCAATTGTACTACCAAGCGATTCACAACTTTCATATGTTCGTCTATCTAAGGATGGAAAGTTGTTGATAAGAAGAGTCTCGTGTCGCGTTGTTTCCATAGAGTCTTCTAAAATATGCTGATAAATATGAAATCTCTATCATAAATGATGGTCATCATCAAGACATAATGTTTCCAAACATGTCCAAAGAAGAGTTGGGGAGTCTGTTGTGTTGTCATAGTCTTCTTGCATGGAATGATATATCCATGTTGTAAAATTTGTCAACCACTACTAAGATCACGTCATGCAGATGTTTGGTAGTAGGATATCCCGTCAAGTAGTCTATAGAAATATATTCCTATGGTTGACTAGGAACCAACAAAGGCGTGTATGATCCTTGTCATTGATTCGACAGTTTAGCAATAGAAAAAACCACACATGATTAAATGTACCTGTTGACGTCATATTTAAGTGAAGGCTAATCAAAATACTTTTGGAGGATGGAAAGGGTCTTTTCTACTCCAAAGTGTCATGTAGTCTTGTTGTAGTGCGCGTCCTAAATGATCTTTTGTTGGTGCTCACCTTTCAGTACACAAATTTGTCCAATCTTATATAGCAATGTATCTTTCAGAAAGTAGTCGGTAGTGGATGGTGGGTCGATTTGAAGCTGTCGTAAAATTACCGAAAAGTGGAAGTCTACGGAATACAATCATGGGGAAGTAGTGGTGTTTTAGACCTGTATAATCATCACTGTGAAAAGTATAGTAATGGGTGGTTGACTGAGACAATCGGTTGCGACATTAGATTTATATTTTTTATACTGAATTACCAACTGAAATTGTTGCAGGTAATTAATCCACCTGAGTTGTCGAGTTGTTTGTAACTTATACTAGGAAGGGGCAAACTCTAATGGATTGTGGTTAGTAAGGATAATCGTCTCCTTACCAAGGATGTAATGTCTCCATTTCTTAAGTGCTTTCACAATGTTATACAGCTCCTTTTCATACGCCAAACACCTTCTGACGGTGTCGTTCAAAGTTTTGGAATGAAAAGTGACTAGGTGACCAAACTGAGTGATCACTACACCTAAAGCATAGTCTAATGCATCTGTCTCAATCTCAAAAGGATGATGCAAATTAGGTAACACAAATACTGGTGCAGTACAAAGGTTGTTTTTTAGCTGCTCAAAATATTGATGTCGTGTTGATGTCCATTTGAAGATAGTTTTCCCATTTCCCTTAGTCAACTTATTCAAAGGCCGGACTATATGACTGAAGTCGTAAATGAATCGTCGATAAAAAATTTCCAAACAAAGAAAACTTCTTAGTTCATGAATGTTTTAAGGAATGGACCAATCTTTTAGGATTTGTACTTTTTCTAGGTCGACGTGAATTCTTGCAGAGTCGATTACATACCCCAAATATTTGATTTTTTTCATCACAAATGAGCATTTGTCCATGTTCAAATAGAGTCAATGTTTTCAAAGAGTGTCGAGGAATTTTCAAAACTGCCGGACATGTTCTACCCATGATCGACTAAAAATCAAGATATCGTCTAGATAAACAATGACACACTTGACGATGAAAGTTCATAGAGTGTCATCCATATAGCGCATGAAGTTCGCAGATACATGGGTTAAGCTAAAAGGCATGACTAATCATTTAAACAATCCTTCCTTGGTTTTGAAAGTAGTTTTCCATACATCAATTGGGTCGATCAAAATTTAATGATATCCTGACTTGAGGTCGAGCTTAGTAAAGAATTTAGAACCTTTCAGGCATTCTATGAGTTCATCTATCCTTGGAAGAGGGTATCTATTATTTATCGAATTTTGTTGAGAGACCGATAATCGATGCACATGCACCAACTCCCATATATCTTTGGAACAAGGATGGATAGAATTCCACAAGGAGAGGAGTTGGTTCAAATGTGACCATTGTTAATCAACTCTTAAATCTGTCTATGAATCCCTTCATTCTTGATAATGGATATTTTGTAAATAGATGTGTTAGGTAATGAAGAACCTAGAACAAGTTCAATGGAGTGTTTTACCTCGAAATGTAGAGGTAATATGTATGGCTCTTGGAATACGTTCTTGTATTAATCAAGAATGTTGTTGATATGCTACTGCTTTTGGGAGTTACAATGGTTGGTGAGTCGACTAGTTACATTGCAGTATTCCTAGGATGATGAGGCTTAATCATGATCAATGCGAATTTCTGAGCATGGTTGATGAGATTCTTTTTCTGTTTAGAAGATATCATTATAATCGTTGGCGTTGATCATCATTCTAGTATGCAATACCATTGGTTATGTATTTTGACAATCGTTTTCTGAGGTCTTGACTGATAACTTCCATGTCGATCCCATAAGTAAGGTTTCCCAAACAGGATGTTAGCTATAGAAATTAGCTCCATGTCACATAGTACTTCATCTTCAAAAGGATTAATGAAGTAGGTGAGTCTGCATTATCGAGTGATTCTTAGTTTCTGCCCATCCTTCATTCAACCGATATTATAAGGTTGAGGATGTGGAGTGGTGACAAGACATAGTTTCTTCATGAAATCTTTAGAAACAAAGTTCTTTCTGACTACCATTATCCACAATAAAATGTAATGGATTGTTATGAACCCATATATGTGTATGGAACAGGCGCTCTCGTTCCTCCTCATCAACGATAGTTGAGAATGTCAAAGTGGTCGATGTCGATGTCAAAAGGGTCAATGCTTCTAGTTCGAATTCTACCATGTTTTTGTCGAATAAGTCGAAGGTTGACAAATTTTCCAAAATTGTCTTTTGAGCCTTGCATTCAGATATATCATGCCAAGATAAACTATGGTAATCACACCATTTCCTGGTAGGAGGTCATTTTCTACGTTCCCTTTTGTCTTCCTAAGAGTTCTTTTTCCTATGGTTTGGGTTTGGTAGGGTCAACTGAGAAGGGTGTCTTAACTTTTTAGAGTCAACTGGTGCCTTCTTGTCGGATGTTCAACTTGTTGGCTTGGTCATGAAATGTGTTTTTCCTTTATGTTTAGCTTCAATATTGTTGGAATAGTGGAATTTATCCACAAGCATAATGACAGTCAAAAAATCCATCTCTTGCTAAATGTACGAGGACAATCCGTTGACGTACTTCAGAACAAGAAATTTCTCTTCTTCTTGGATGTCAAGTCTCTCCATGATTCTATATAACTCATCGGTGTAACTTGGCACTAACTAATATTTCCATTGCCTTAGGTGTTACCACTTCTTATGTTGTTGTTCAATGTACTTAGGTAGGAAGAACTCCTTCCAAACATACTCGACAAATTTATCCAACGTATATATGGGGTCTCCTTCCCTCTCTCTATTTTTGTCGATAGATTCTCCCACCAGCAGTGCACAGAGGTTAACATCTTAAAGGATGAAATGGTGATATTTTTAGCTTCCGAGAGTTGATTCACAGAGTAATAAGATTCCAGTTGTTGTACCCAATTTTCCATGGATTTTGAGTCAATATTTCCTTCAATATTCGGTATACATTCCAAGTTCACTTGCACTTTGAATGGACTGATTTTATTGGAGTCAAATCTCGTCGAGGATCCTCTTGATGTTGAGGTGAATTGCATGAGAATATTGTTCAACTAGGTGAACATTTCGAATCGTTGTTGAGCGAGTGCTTTCTCTATCTCATCAATTGCATGTCTATTATTTGTTCGACCATCTTCGATCTAGTGGTGTGAATATATGGATACTCTGAGTCGAAGGTAGTGTCTGCTTGGATTGTTGATTTTGCGAGCGTGTTTGAACATGCATAAGTCAGGTAAATTCGATAGAAGCATTTACACACAACTTAATCACGAACAAGCTTTGAATTTTCTCTGATACCAATGATTCGGGTTCCCAAGCGCACAATGGAGACAAAATTTTGATTGAATGAATCGAGCATTGTTATGGTGGAAGCATATTAAAATAAGCAAAGCAGTAAATACACTACACACACAGAAAACATACATGGAGACAACATGCAAGAGTTCGAACCAAACTCTGTTGTTTCATTATTGTTCTATTACTTGCTTAATACTCTATTTGTATATTACAATAATGTACATGATTATATAGATTGTTGAGAATGCTTGGATTATTTTCCCGTTATGTTCAGCTACAAAGAATTTGGAATGGTTTGGAATTTCAACCGTTACATATGACTGGAAGACAGAGAGACAATCTGTCGTAGCCGTGTTGAGATGCTGGTGTGTGACAATGCATGTCAAGGTTTCTAAACTTGTTGAGGTTCGGAGTGGTCGAGGTCGATGTTGAACCTGTCGAAGTCGAAAAACAATGCCAACTGTTGGGTGGATCAATTGTATAGTTTGAAATAATTGTCTGTTAAAATCATACATTTTGTATAATGTAATGGACATAATGTCCCAATTGAAATACAACAAGCTACATTGTAACAATTACGTGCATGTTGACATTTTGATTATTCTTAACTTTATGTTGTCTCATTTTGTATGAGAGAGGGATTCTTAGTGATATATAATAAAATGATTTTTTTATTCTATTACATTCTCCAATGTCATGAAACGTTACATCAGTAATTAAATATGTGGATGATTAAGCATCACAATAGATGTGAACATTTATGATATACTAAATTAATCCAAACATCATATCCATGCGTAATAATAAAAATTAAAATGAATGCTCCTATAAAAAGTATTTCAATTTCTGTTGAATAATGGAATTAAATTATGTGTGTGTGTGTGTGTGCAATGCCAGCACTCACTATTCAATAAATAGAAAATAATCACTAGTGCATCTAATCCTATTAAGCGAACCAGTGCTTTTCATGAAATGTAGCATTGGTGCATTTGATATAAAGTTGCACTGGTGATATTATAAGAAATTAGTTCGAGTGCAACATAATACTCGTTGTATTCCTTGAGGATTTTTATATTATCATGCCCAGGTGTGCTACTTTATATTAACTACACCGTTAATTTTTAAAATATATCAATTAATCATCTCAGTAAACTTTTACGATGTGTTTTCCTCCAATTATCACACCAGTGCTTTTTAATAAAAATAAGCACCAGTGATTTTTAAGAGTTCATAGGGACTAGTGGGACATGTCATGTAAAGCGTCGATGCTTTTTAATAGTTTGTATGGACCATTGTGACATGTAATGTAAAGTACCATTGTTTATATTGTTATAAGGTGCCTGTGTGTTTTAATAGTTCGCAAGCACTAATGCTACAGTTAATATAAAGCACGGGTGCATATACTGTTATAAAGCACTGGTTCTGGTTAAAATTTTGGTACACACCAGTGCTATATATTTTCAAGCACTAGTGCACAAATTTGTATGTGCATTGGCGCATGTATTCATTTTCGATGTGTCGATGTGTTTTACTTGTGTTTGCATCAATGTGTTTTCTTTGGTAAAGTTCATTGAACATAAAACCTCTGCAAAAGCCTCCAACTGCTGAGTTTTTTTAGTTATAATACATTTTCGTAAAAATCTCTACTAAAACATCTGGTACCATTTGCAGAGGCTGTAGCGAAGGTTTTTTTGAGGATTTTGACCAATCTTGTAACACTAAAATATCCGCTATAACCTCCGTTACAAGGCCTTTTCCTTGTAGCGCTCTATAAAGCAACTTGATGGAGTGAGCCACTTGCTCAATTGTCAATTGTTTTTCCTGGAACAACATTTTGTTTCTAGACAACTAGATTCCCCATAAAGCATATCATCAACGAGCTTTATGATTTGAAATAACTTGTTTGAGTTCCAACATTAGAAATTTCCAACAAAGTGACATGGTGTAACATACTTTCATTAACACCATTTTCTTCTTCTTTGGGCCCTGATATTTATAATTATCGGCATAAAAACCCTTTTTACCTACAAACATTGTTTTATTTTCCAATTCTAAAGTTTAACTAAGTTTAATAAATGTGAAAAATTACATACATATGAACTTAATCTAGATTATATGAGCATTGTTCTTGTGGTGATTATGACTGCAATATATATAAGTTTTCTAGTCACATATACCAAGGATATAGGTTAGTATACCCATTCTCATTGTTTGTATGTATGTATGTAACGAAAAGTCTATAACCCTTGTCCACTTATTAACCAAATTCTTCAACCTATCTTTGGTTTCTTGGTCCCATATTCTCACTTCTTGACTTCTCCACACCACATTAAGTACTACTTGTCTTTTTAGCCATTCATACAATAAACTGGGAAATTTGGAAAATAAAATTATGTATGTGTCTAAGTATATGTACCTTTGTATCCATCGCTAAAGATCAATGTTCAAATTTTGAGTCCCCTTCTGTGCAAATTCCTCTTCTTTATTAGTCAATCAATTATGCATCTCCTTCCTCGTAGGTTTCCAAATCATACTTAATCAATCCCCAACCTTTTCAAGTCCCAACAACTGAACCAATTGTTGGTGTAAACTCAGACCCTAGGTTCTAAATCAAGAACCAACAATACCCCTCTGAGAATTGTCATTTTCATTACCCAAGAAGTGAAAAGTCTCACCTGAGACTCTCACAGGGATTACTGAGATGGAAATAAGGCTAAGATTTGATAAATAACCATCATTAATACATTCTTCATCATTCAAAGATAACTCAACAAAATAGCATAAATAAATTTGGAATCATGTGTAGTCTACGACCATACACCATTAAGCCAAACATATAATTAGTCATTCATTAGAACTTAAAAAATGCATCCGATAACACTTTATTTCATACATTCACATAGTATGCTCTAGAGTACCAATCATAGGAAGAAACCCAAAACAATTCCATCTTTTTAGTCTTTATACAAAATAACAAACAATTATAAGTTTACCAACTATCTTTTAACTAACACCAATAACTTACGCTTTAACTTAGCTTAACCATATCTTATATTTCAACTATGCAACCCGCTATACAAAATATCGTGCAATCTATTACAAAACTTAGGGAAAATACAACTAATATAGCACCGACACTTACATTTATACAAGGAATAATTGGTTAAGGAAGTTGGGTCAAGTGTAACCTTCTTTTTTTTCCAAAGAAAAAATTCGTAAATATTTTATTCACATTCAACAGATGGCCCTCAAAGTCCATTATACAAAAAACCAACTAAGAAGTTGTCAATACAATCAGTTACTTGCCTCAGGAAAAGCACAATAACCATTATCATATCATAATGTTTAAACATTACTTATCAGCAGAAATAGTTCAAAAAAGAAACAGCTATGCAACATAAAAATAAGTCTGATCATAGCAGACTTTTTTCATCATTCCTGATCACTCAGGTCAGATAAATATGAATCAGATGGTAACCACGAGCAAAACAGACCAGAGCATAACTAGCTAGCTGAAAAAGTCTCTAAATGTGTAAAATCAAATCTGATAAAAAATCAGTAGCTATAAAATGGCCAATCCCATACCATCCAAAAAAATCATATCCATTTCAGCACCAAAACATAGATGCCATCAGCCCGTATATCAACGCCAAAAAAACAACCATCAGCGCCAGAACAATGAGGCCATCAGCCCGCAGATCATGCTCTTAGTTTGTTTGCTTGATATTACCAGAATATGGATCAAATAAATTTCATCCAAAGCATCATGTATCAAAGTATCATGGGAGCCACATATCATGTAGTTCAAAAATGCCCAAGCAAAAAGATCTCCAAGAATAACCAGAAAAGTGTTCAAAAAAGACAAAAACACAGAATGCAGAAGCCCTCATCAGAAAAATAGCCTAGTAAACTGAAGAACAGATCACACAGAACTTAGAAAACCTGAAAATTTTCCACAATTTCTGCCCCTCTCTGTTCACATGTAACCCAAGATCCTTCAAGAATGCTGCCACCTGCTTTAGCCAATGAATCTGCTTTGAAATTTCGTTCCCTATAAATGTGTTTGAAAGAAACATAATCAAGGCTATCAACTAAACAGTTAACATCTTGAAGAATCATTGCTAGTTCAAGATTTAATAATCGATACTTACCCGATGCCCAATTAATAACTAACTTGGAATCCCCAAAAACCTGAATTTTGTCCAAGTTATGTTTTCAAGTCAGCCGAAGGAGAAGCTTAAGTGCACATAATTCTGCATAATTATTAGTACCCAAGCCTAAACCTGCTTTGAAAGAAACATAATGACTGTCAGATATGAACAAAATACCTCCAGCCCCACAAATCATTGGGTCCCCAGCTGCCGATCCATCAAAGTAACCCCAGGCATAAGTTTTATCAATTTCTTCCACAAAAATTGTTCTGATAGAAACAACAGATGAGGACTGTGGAAAATTCTTCAACAAACCCAAGCTGTAACTTGATACCTGTGCAGGAGATGTGACAAGATCCTCAAAACAGGATCGATTTCTTGCTTTCCAAATAAACCAGAGAACAATGATAGGTAGGGATTTTATAAGTGTCACATCTGGTAGGAAACACCAGTTTTTAAGACAAACAGACAAAGATTCTCCATACCATAAGTTATTCATTTTCAAATGATCCTCCAAGCTTGACCAAACAGCTAGAGTAAAAGGACATTCTACTGCAATGTGAAAATTGGATTCACAGCTCTGTTTGCATAAAAAGCATCTTCCAGGACGTTCTCTTCCCCTCAAGCAAAGAACATCCCAAGTCAAAGCTTTACCAGAAAGAAGAAACCAACTAAAGACTTTTGATTTTAGGGGACACTTCATCTTCCATAAGACCTTCCACCACCAGACCAATTCCACTTCACAATTAATAAGCTCAGCATAACCCTCTTTAGGAGAGTACTTGCCTGAGCCCGGTTGGACTAGCAACGACCACAAACCACCCAAACACACTTTTGAGCACGCATGTATTTTATTTTTTGATGTTTAATATTTATACATGTGATTCTAAATGGTAACACGTAGATAATGCATGTCGTGGTAAAGGGAAGCCCACGTATGCAATACAAAAAATATTATTTTTTGAAGGATTTAGCACACTTTAGGATGTGCAAAGTGGGGTAAAGGAGTGAAAGCATTATTGAGGTTAAAAATGCTATAAAAATGGGGAATATGTTTATGACCTTTATTTTACTATTCTATTTTCATTTCATCACATCTATTTTAGTTTTTAGTTTTTTTCCTTTTCTATGTTCTTTTACACTTTTTAGGGTAGTTGCTAGTTTCAAAATTCTTGTAAAGATGGAAATAGAATGATTGGAAATCTTTTTTGCACGAAGATTGTAAGATTGCTTGTAAATAGAAATTATTACACCTTTTTAAATTTTGAAATTTAAAAAAAATAGAAGTAGAGTCTAAGAAAGATGAAGAAAATAATACTAGTGGTAATGAGTGAATGAATTTTTTTTCTTTAAAAAACTTCACAATTTATCTAATATTTTAACCAATGTTCAAACCCTCAATATAAAGTAAAATTAATAGTTTTACTTTGAAAAACATTCATATAGTCTTCTTCTTCTTTTTTTACTACGGGTAATTAGGATGGGGCTCGTACTCGTGTCACAGAAGGTCGTTTCATGTTTGTTACCATTATACCCCTAAGTGCACCCACACAAATCACTAGCATGGGGCATGAGCTAGCTGAGGTTTGAACCTGTGATGTCACAAGGAGTGCCTTAACCGTACACTCTATCACCGCTTGGTCTACACCCCTGGGGATACATCCATATAAGTTTCAATATAGAAATCAAACATGGTTTCTCTCAACTTTGTTCTCAAAATATTTTTATTCATTTTTTTGAAGCTATGAGAAAAATAATCCTTTAATGACCATTATGATTAACCATCTTTTAACCCAACTGCATGAAGTTATTTTGGAAAAAAAAACAAATGTACCTTAATGGATGTTGAAGATCATATAAACCATTTCACAAGATGGTGGTATCATTTATTATGATTCACACTACAGGTATTATGTTTTTATCTCTTTATACACTCCTATAACCAATGTGGGATACAAAGTAAGGACATTTAATCATCCTATAAGCTATGAATAACAATCATAGTGTGGGAACTTAGGATAGAAATTTTAATAACGAAAGCATAATTAGTTTGCAACTAATCAACCATTACATTAATATTAAATTCAATACAATATCTTTTTTCATATAAAAAATATTTTTTGGTATGAATCAAAATAATTATATATAAATAAAACAATAAAAAAATGCACAAAATCAAATTATATAGTTTATATAAGTATCTGAATCAACTATAAAATTATATGGGTTTTTTTTAGAAGATTGGTGCTTGATATGCCAATGAAAAAAACCTCAATATTCCATGAGAAATGTGGGAAGCCCATATATTTTCGTTGTGAATGTGGCTCGACAAAAGCATCAAATGTGCACATTAAAGGCCCAAACATGTCACTTATAAGGATTGAACTTGGGTGGGGAGAGTAACAATCATTCCTCCCAACCACCTAAGATACATCCAATGGACATACAATTATATGGTTTATATAAGTATATCAATCAATTACAATTGTTTTAAAATTGCATATATAATAATAATAATAATAATAGTAATATTAACCTTTTATTAACATCGTAATGTGGCATAACCATTCCAACTTATTGATTAGTGGCAACAAGATGTATTCGAGACAAAAATAAAATAAAAGATATGTATAAAACAAAAGAAACATAAAAATACGGAGGAACACATTTTGCAATTAGTTAGTGATTCTTTGACCTAATTCCGAACCCACGATGGATGTCGCAATGTGACATGACCAGTGAGGAATATAATAATTTGATATAAGTCAAGAAATATGAACATCGTAGTGACATTACCATTAAGGAATGTTCAAATCCATCATAACCCTTCAGGAACATCACAATGCAACATAACCCTTGATGAACAATATTATGTGCCTAAAACCATTTAGGAACAGAATATCACATGCCACATTACAATTGAGGAATATAACAATTTGACATAAGAAAATAAAGATGAACCTAACATTGTGAAAGAAGGAAAAAAATGTGAACATTGCAATGCAGCATAATATCTAATGAATGTCGCAATTCAACGCAACCCTTTAGGAATATCACATCGATCACAACCCTTGTTGAATGTCATAATGCATTGTAACAATTCAAGAATATAGCAATTCAACATAAGTCAAACATAATCAAACATGGTTAATGGTATTCAAACATTGCCACACATAATAAAAAATGGCCTACAATGGTCAACTAAAGTAATCTATAATCAACCAAAGTCAATTGTAATCAAACTTGATATACCATGGTCATCTATATTTAAGTACAGTTCAAACACAATATTCCCTAGTAAAACATAATAAACCATAGCAAACATTATCTACCAAAATCTACCACAATCAACCATTATCAATCATTTCCAACCATGGTCAACTATGGTAAACTATGGTTAAACTTATTCAACCGGCATTTGTTAATCATTGTCAACCATGGTCAACAATGGTCAAACATTTTCAAATGGGCACCAATGATAGTCAAACATAATCAACCATATTCAAAACTAGTCATCCATTATTACACTTTGTCATCTATGGTCAACTATGGTCAAACATAGTCGAACATGGTCAACCATACCTAACTAAAGTCAGCTTTATTGCCAACCATCATTTTTAAAACATTGTTAAATATAATCTACCAGTGTCAACCATGATCAAACATGGTTAGTCATAGTCAAACATTGTCAAGCATAGTCAACCATTTTTAACCATGATCACCATGATTTAATATAAACAATTATAATCAAATATCATATATATTTTAAAATCAATAATATTAAAAATTTTAATTTTTAATTAAATTTTTTTTAATCTTTTCATAAATAATGACAATCAACTAGCACAACCACCATATCAAAAATATACTAATACCATTAATTTAAAAAAATATCAATGATTTAAAAAAATTAAAATTGACCTGATCTATATATCAACCACCCTTGATGTTATTGTGCTCCCTCTTTAATGTAATAGAAATTTCAACAACTCATTAAAGAAAAATAGAATTATAGCGATTTGGATCACAAACTAATATAGTGAATAAATTTGTCACAACTAAAAATTTAATGAACTGCCAAGTTTTCATTCAATCCTGCCAACTGCATCACCAAAGCAGAGCGACGTGGCATAGTGCACTAAAGTTTTGATGAGGATGGTAGCATTTGACAATGAAGGATCAGTGGATGCTCCATTAATAACAGACCTAAATTTGGTCCATTCAACCCACAGGCATCAATATAAAAGGCGATTGCGCTGAATTCTTGGTCACAGGCTACATCTAACAGTGTGGAGTCTATTCTATATCAGGCACGTTAACTTGCGAACATTAAATACGATTGGTAATTTCTTCATTGAGTTTAGCGAAGGCAAGTAAATAAATAAATGATGCAAAGATTTAATAAACTAAAGCTTTCGCTACACTTTAGCTCACTTGTGACTATGAGCTTTGAGTTTGGTTTTGGTAAAGATTGGTCAAAACGCTATTATTAACAAGAGCCACGAGGTGGCAATGTCCTCGACATTGCCATTTTCTATTGCAAGAGGAATAGAACTGATTTTGTAATTGGGAATAACTTTTGGCAAACAAAATTTTGAAGAAAAAAAATTTGTGTAAATAAAGGTCATAATTCATAAAATACAAGCCACATGTCTCACCCTAGGTTGTTCACTTATATATACAGTTTACCTTTTCAAAAGATGAAAAGATCAAATATTATTCGACTAGCCATTTAGTTTTAATTTGACTAGCCATCTAGTTTTAGTTTGCTTATTCATTCGTGTGATTTATGGTATATTAAGAGACTATGCAAAAGCTCTTATATATTGGAATCCAAGTGCCTGGATCCTCTTTAGTCTCGACCCTCTCATTTTAACTGATTGTGAATCGAGAAGATTCTTAGCAGTAGCAATATCGAATTCTAACAGAATTTACGTTCTATGACACTATTGGCCGAGCCGCGCTGATTTCAAACCTGGCTGATTTCAGAAACTTTAGTGAGTGAGGACTCGGGAGATCAACCGCTCTTCTAACTTGATATTTTTCAACTTCGAATGAGGAGTAAGGTGATCAACCGCTCCTTTAACTTGATATTTTTAATATTTTTAAGAACTTTAAACGAAATGAATAGAACTCTCTATGAAACTCAATCTTGGAACTGAAGTGGCCTGCAATTATTGGTGCAATTATCGGTGAGAGTCCTAGAACTACACAGTACTACTAGAAACATGCCTTATTATTTATCTTGTTAATTGATGTAGGACGTGACACAACAAAAGAATAATGTCAAGAAATAGTTTCTAGCACTACTTAGGAATTAAGTGCAGACATCATCTAATAATATGGAACTGAGCTCTCCTAAATTAGTTGAGGGTTTCTAATAGATAATGGTGCTTTTGTCATGTTTTTTTTGCTGCTTCAAGGCTAACAAAGGTGGGGTTGATGAAATAACAACGAGTCACTAGAATTCTAATTGATCATAAATAAATATGAGCAAAAGCAAAAGCAATAATAACTATAGGAAAGTTCTAGAACCATAACAAACCACTTATAGCCAACCCTATATTATGAATTTTCACAATCAAAATACAAATAAATAAATTTCGAATTGATCATAAATAAATATGAGCAAAAGCAATAATAACTACAGGAAAATTCTGGAACCATAACAAACCACGTATCGCCCGCCCTATATTATGAATTTTCACAATCACAATACAAATAAATAAAATTCGAATTGATAATAAATAAATATGAGCAAAAGCAATAATAACTACAGGAAAGTTCTGGAACCATAACAAACCATGTATTTCCCCCTATATTATGAATTTTCACAATCATAATACAAATAAATAAAGACAAAATTCCATCCATTTAGGTCATTATAATATAGGAATTTTCACAATCAAAATACAAATAAATAAAGGCAAAATTCCATCCAGTTAGGTCTGATTAGTCATTATCCTTTAATATATCCAAGTCTTCTAAAAAAAAAATTGCCTCAACAAATTTATCACTCAGAGCTAGGTGAGAGAAACGAAGCTGCTTATTCTTTAACATACCATAGTGGTGAGAACATAATGGAATCCTTTTTTTGGACATAAACTTTTTATACTGCAGATAATCCACCAAAGTATTTACCCTTCTTCTTCACTATTAAGCCACAAAAAAATTTTAACTAATCTTTGAGATATTGAACCTGAAAGACCTTTACTTCACATCCTTTAAACGCGTTAAGCGATTTTATTGTGGTGTAATAACTGAGTAACGAACAATCCTCTGTGGCTCAGATTTGGCTTTAGAACAAGCTCATAGAAAGATTTTGTGTACAATTGATAACAAGGATTGCTACCCAACAAACACAGTGCTAAGAAGCCAAGACACCAAGAAGCCATAAGAAGCCAAGACAGTGCTACCCAACAAAAGGACAGTAAAAAGGAGACAAAGACTTCAAAGATTAAGAGAATGTTAAAACCATTATTATCATAGAACCAAACAAGCAACTTAACATAAAAGAACCTTAGAGCATATAGGTCGTAATAACAAGCTGCAAACCTTTCCACTACCTGATAGATAAGACCTCGACGCTGCCAGGTTCTGCTAATTTCCAAGGTAAATAACAATCCCGCGCATAAAAATATCACCATCGGCAAAAAGTAGATAGGTAAATCACAGCGCAAAAGATACTCACACGCCCCAAAAATTCTTTTGTACCGTCTGAAAGAAAAGCATCCTAGCTCTTCAAGGCTCTATGTAGGGAACCTCGGAACACCCATATATCCTCCATTTACCCGCATTTTCACTGTCTGTATATTCCATGTAGCCGTCTGCATCCTCAGTCTCCACTTACTTCTCAGCTTCCATCTTCCTCTCCTCTACGCGATTATTATGACGTCCTATCGTTCATCTTTGTTATCGAGCGTCAAGAATTTCAATTAAAGCTTTAAAATTTAACAGGAACCTAAGAAGTATAGTTTGAAGAATTAAAAATTCATTACCTATCATCATTGATAATGATGCTCAAGGTGAGAACTGCAGAAGGCTTCTCTTTTCACAACAAGGTATTTGTGGCAAAAAATCAACAACATCTTGGAAGCAACGTTAAACCATAAATTAATTGAGACTCACTGTTAGACCTGATCAATTTCACAGATCACATCTTTCTTGACATTCTTGTGCCGTAATTATACCTCCCGGCTGTGCGCTTTCTTTGCTTTCTTGACGTTCTTGTGCTGTAAAACCTCCCCGGCTGTGGACCCTTGGCAGCCTCCCATGATGAAAACGTTTTGAGGCTGAAATCACACATCATGACTACAAATTAGAATCATAAGAATCAAAGTATTTTCCAACATTTACAGAGATCCAGCTGAGGGATATTAGGAGATACAAATTGCTTAATTACTTACTTAGGGATATTAGGAGATGCAAATTGCTTAATTACTTACTTCTGGTGGCAGATGAGCCCAATATGCACTAGTAATTTGTGATAGATAAACTCGTTCACTTCTGGGCTTAGATGTTGCATCTTCTCTTCTTAAACCTTGACCTTTGGCTATATAGATATGATGGTCTGGTCTTGGATGGACAACCATGTTTTTGGTTTTATGATTTTTCCAATTACCTTTACTGATTCACCAACCTATAATAACTGTGTGCCTTACTTAGATAAACAACATACAACTTTGGATTTCTCCTTGGTATTAGCGATCATAATAAATTGTTGGAGTTAAAGACAAAGTTGAAAATGGAGAATTGATCTAAAACATGATAGGTATGGGTGGTGATATGACATAATTTACTATCTCTTAATAAGTAATATAGGTAAAACTCGACAAGGTGTAATAAAAGATGGCAAATCCAAGTTATCAATAAAACATTGACTGCAATTTCTGGTGGAGGGAAAATAAGACAAAAACTGGTGTTTCTATACTAATAAATCTTAAAATGAATTGAATAATGTCATATATACCGATGTTTAGATATGGAATTCACATCCACAATTTTTGTTTAAATGTATGTAATAATGCTCTAACAAACCCTACAACTTCTAGCTAGATGTAAATGGTTTAAATTTAATTAAATTTAAATTTATATATTTTTTTGTTCTTTTGTTTTTTGAGTTTTATAAATTGTTGTACTTAATATACTTTAATATTACATGGGATTAGGGGCATGGTGGTAAAGAATAAAACAAACTAGTGACCATGACTTGACATTGTTGTCTACTACTACTTACAAATAAATATTTCCTTGCAACCAAAGTGCATATAAAAGAGAATCTCATAAGCTAATCTCTAGAGGTGCATTCCCCTTCGAACTCAATACACAAATCAATGGAATAACAATGAATAGATATTCCCCTCCTTAGTATTTGTGAAACTTCATGAATGTTGAAATATTCATGTCGATGAAGTGATCGGTTGAAAATCCTTGCTACTACAAAATTGCTTAGTTTACTCTCATTAACTTGCAATGACATGTGGCAATGTTGGGGACATTGCCACCTATTTTATTTGTGGATAACTATTAACAATAGCTTTTTGTAGGAAGCTTTGGGCAATTGATGAAGGATCAATTGTTTGACTTAGATACCATGCTAAATTTGAAATGGGTTGTCTTTCGTTTCAAGAAATTTAGCTCACAAGACCTCAAATTAAACCTCCTTTTGAATTTACTAATACTCCTAAACATATCTGGATTAAAAATTTAGGTCAATTTTTTTGAGTTTGATACCTATGACAATGATCTACTCTATATCTCCTTACATCTTCAATCTTTTGGGATGAAATTCCACCTTTAAATAAGAAAGATATGGCTATATCTCCTTATGTCTAAAAGACATAATCTTTTAGGATGAAATTCCAACTTTAAATAAGAAAGATATGGGATCAGTTTAGGAAATAAGATGAGGAAAACAATATCCAAATTTGAAAATAGAATTTAAAATATATGTATTTTTTGTTTTTTTTATTTTATTTTTCAATATTTATATAAAGATATTTTATACAACATAAAAAATAAAATGTATATAATTTGTAAAATAATATACATAATTAATAATAATAATAATAATAATAATAAAGAAAATGAAATCCTATAAAAAAGGAACTCATTCTAGAAACTATGTATCAGCAAGAGAATCTACAAAACTATAAATAGCACTGTAACATGAACTACCTTTTCCACTAGCAGAATATAACTACTACATGAATACATGAATGTTGTAGAAACAATATTATCATTGGAAATAATAAAATTTTAAGATTCAGAAAGTTCATTTTGAACTTCATTCTGGCATATTTATCTGAATCTCTCTTGTTCTAATATAAATAAAGGAAAGGAAAAACACGACTGTGCCAATAATCTTAAACAAACAATCACTTTCTTAAAGATGAAGAATGAGAATCCAAAGCAATTGTAAAGAATGAATAATGACAAATCAAAGCTAATGGTCGTAATAATAATTTTTAAACGATCTTTTTCTTGAAGATTAAAGAATGAGAATCAAAACAATTGAAATGAACAACTCAATTACTTTCCTCCTCACTAAATATAACAACGCGTGCGTTGCATTTTGGTATGACATGAGCGAGCGTAACAGTTAACAATATTTGCTTTCTTTTTAGATTCAAATTGAGAAGATACAGTATATGCGTCTCCGTTATAGATTCGAATTAAGAAGATAGAGCATACAGTACATCTCCTTATATTAAATAGTTAAATGACTAAGCAAAAGAACATACATTTCAACTAAATTCATTTCTTCTGGCTACTTCAAACGATGGCGTGCGAACCTTACATCTTGATTTTTAAGAAAAACCTCCATGGGTTGAACTCTCCATCTTGAACAGATAAAAATTTAACTTTCCTTTCCAATTTCGTACACATACAAATTTGTTCTTACAATCTAAAAATGGAACTTTAATCAGAACTTTAAAAGGGATGAGCCAAGGGGACTGGGAGACCATGGTTTTCAATTAATTTGCTGAGACGGAGATTGATTGTTGTAACTTCTCCTTAAATTTTGACCCAGTTTTTGCAATCGTGTCAAGATTTTGATTTCGCGTGCCTTTCTCCTCAGTGTAGTGTTCAGTGTTCAGCCCCCGGTTTTGCAATCGTGGCAAGACTTTGATTCCGCATGCCTTTCTCATCCGTGGGCTGTTTTCCAATCGAAATTTTACAGAAGGTACATTTTTCAGCTTGTTTTGTACTGTAGGAGGCTTTGACATTTCTCGAAACAGATATTTTGGTAAAGCTTGTGCAAATACATTTGTCAAAGCCAGTGGTTTGTCACAGCGAAGGAGTGTGGTAAGAGAGTACTAGAATTGTGGTCAGATGTCATAGGTCATTACCTTGAGAAACCAACCTGGGGCAGAAGCTGTCAATTCATGACCAGAGCCATTCCATCCATTTATTAAAAAATAATAACTAAAGCTGTAACAATAGTCTATCCAGCATTTTATGATTACGCAAGCTCGCCGCCGGGTCTTGGGGCACAAAGTCCCACGCCTACGTCACCTATATAAACCAATAAAAAGCAAATAAATCAATATTTAAATAATTCCCCCAAAAAAATTAAAATAAACTATAGCAAAAATTATATAATTTTGTTAAAGTTGCAACAAATTACTTCAAATAATCGCCTTGAGCGATTCATATATATCCCCTCGGGCGGGGACATAATAAGTCATATTAATTAATAATATGGTTTATATATGTTGATTTGTTTATAGCAATGATGGTCATATATTTAAAAGTGGTTGATACAAGTTCATCATATAATTTTTGTATTTTATTATTATTAAAATTTGGTGATAAATTATGAAGGTTTTGTGAAGTCATTTAACTTTTTTTAATAAAAATATTATATGAATGAAAACAATATTTTTCTGTAAGCAAGAAAACCATATATTATATATAAAATGAAAATTACATTTTGCTTTTATCAATGTCCACCTTGATCTTGTTAGCTTGATATCTTCATACATTTATAACAAATTAACATCAACTATTTGGACCACCCCAAAACTACCCATCCTCAGTAAGAGAAAACAAGGACTTTTATACTTTCAATAGGACCCTTTTGAAACAAATAACTACTTAAGTGAACATCCAAGTAACTTTTTATACTTATCAATTGTATAAAAGGAAAAAATCACTTAGTTATCTGATCCTTAGTTATATATTTTAAAATCAGGACTTCTATTCTTTCTATAGGACCCTTTTGAATTCCTCCACGAGCTTCTCTTCCTGCAATTCATCCCATAGTTCCTTCTCTACCTTATCAATTTCCTCTCAAATCGACTACAGAATTGTTGCTTTGTACATCCATTTAGCCTAGGCCACCCTTAGCTGCTCCCTATTGGGACGCTGCTGGCCAATAGGTTATTTCCCCTTCGCCTCTTCATTCTACTGTAACTCCATCAACTTAGCTTCAACGCTCCTTATAGAACCAAAGAACATGTCCACTGACTCCACCAAGATTGTCTCCACAATTGTCGAATACATCACCACCTCCCAACTTTTTCCTTTATAAAATATATCGCCCTTCATGTCACAATCTCTACAAATGTCAATTATTGCTCTACTCTAGTGCCATGCTTCAATCACTTTCTCATACTCATGACGAATTCCTCAATTACATGCGAAGACATTACCCATGGTTTGCAAATATTTTCCACCCAGTACCTCTCCGAGCCATAGTTCTACTTAACTACCTTTATACTCTCCTTCTGCTCTCACCAAATTCTCATAACTGCTCCTCGAAGCAGCGTACCACCACCACCCAGCATGACCTATCATGTCCCGACCGTCATGTCAACCAATGTTTGCTACCAATTCTCCCCTTGTACACTGCATCCAAGTATGGAGAAACATATTATATAAATCAATATATATGAAAAAATGTAATGAAATAAAGTTATCAACTTATAAATTATAGGAGCTAAAAAAACTACTTAATTACAATTTTCTCTTTATAAAAATATCATATAAATCAAGTCATCTATATATATGAAATGCTTTCTCATTATATATATGTGTGTGTCCACTAAGACCAACTTTGGTCTATCATACCTTAAGAAGAAAGAAATGATATATTTTATTTGTTTTAAAATTTTATTTCTACACTAGAAAAGCTTGAAAAGAAGTTTTTCTAGCTCACAATAGTTTTGACAAGTTAGGAGGTTACAAAGGTTTATATTGTAACAAAATATAAAACCGAGATCTAATGTGGGTGTCAGAAAGACAGTGTAAGAGAAAGTGATTTTCATCCTCAACGCTCATAGACTCACATAGATGGCAAATCCTTTCTTCCCACAACGTTTTAGGAATTGAGCAATGTCATGTTTCGTTGTGGAGTTCATGAGAACTCGTTCTTATCTTGGCTATATTATTTCCCTTCTTTGAATTAGTTAATACCGAGAGATACTTTTGATCTTCTAGATTAGGGTTAATGACCGCTGTGTAGTATCTTAATTCTCTTTTGGCCTCTAATTCTTTCTCGCACCACATTTTCTCTTTAAACTTAGATGTAATAATTTTTGACACTAGTATTGATATTCTACAATGTGTCATTTTCGTCAATACTCCAATGGTTTGACCAAGCCATGGTATCTTTACACCAACCCTGCTTGAGGTGCAGGTGGTTTTGACTTGATTTTAAAGCAATTTTAGGAAGTCTCTCACATCCGATGTTATTTATCTTGTATTTGTACATTTGATGTCAAGTCATAGCTATGCTCTTGATGGAGAAATGCCTACTTCTATTAGGAGAAAAAGATAAGGCGTATTGCCTTTAACTTCGAGGTGATAAGTTATATGGTTAGAAGGAGATTATAGATTAAAAATCATTAAACTATATATGATGAGAAGGAAATTGGAGATTAAAAATCATTAAACCATGTATACTCAAAAGGAGATTAGAGATTTGAGTATCAAGAGATTGTTCAATGCAAAATTGAAATAGAAAAAAAAATAGTTGACATATAATATTTTATGAATTTATTTTTTATAATTAATTTATTATTTTTTAGAAATCAATATAACCAAAATAATATTGAAACTTTATACAACTTACAACTTTTTAGGGTTTTAATTATATAAATTTTAAATATTATTTGGTTAAACCTTTTGGATCAGTAGTTTTTTTTCATATAACTATAAATACGTCTAATTATGGTGCCTAATTATTACAAATTTATTTACTAATACAAACAAAAAAATTTAGAGTAAACATTTTTATTACTGCTATTTTATTTTTAATTTTATAAAATGTTATACTAAACCAACATAGAGAAAAATATTATAATTTCTTTAATATTGAAATAAAAAAATTAATATAAATTTATTTAAAAATAAACTTCTCCTCAAGATAAGTCTACCCTAACCCACCATTAATTCTTACTATAATCTCATGCATTTCTTTATTGGTGAAGTAATATTGTATTTTATTTTATAGGAATAATTTTTTTTGTGTAATTTAAGATGATATATATATATAAATGTTAATGTAAGAATAAATGGTGAAGTTTATATATATATAGGAAAATAAAATTAAAAAACTGATTTTTTTTAAAAAGATTTTTAAAATTAATCATCATTTTTTTATTAAAATTATAATTTATATTTTTTATAAATTTAAAATTGGTAAATTAATAATTTTTATGTGAAGATGATAAAGTCTAATTGTCAAAGTGAGTTAAGAGCGAATACACTCTAAATTGGGAATTGGTTATAAATATTGGTTGTGATACTCCCCACCAAACCTATCTCTTGACATGTTATGATAAACATTAAGAATACCTTGTTTCTTTACTACATTACACCAATTTTCATGAAGCTACTATGGTTTGATTATAATTGAGATGTCAACTTTTACAAAATTAACCAATCAACTAATCAATTATTAATAAAAAGATCGTCATTTTTGTATATATTTCATTATATAAGAAAATTTAAATGTAAATGGTGTTACCATTCAAATTGTTTAATAAAACTTGTTTTAAAATATCATATATGATGATGATGATGATTAACGTCTACTGAGACCAACTTTTTCCTATCGTACCTCAAGAAGGAAAATACTTGGTTTACTTTAAAATCTTATTCCTCTACTCAAAAAGCTTGCGAAGAAGCTTTCCAAGCTCACTATAGTTTTGCAAAGTTAGGAGGTTATAAAGGTTTGTATTGTAGAAAATACTATGAAACTCAGATCTAATGTGGGTGTAAGCAAGGCACTCTAAGAGAAAGTGATTTTCATCATCAACGCTCATAGACTTACACATATGGAAAACCCTTTCCGCCCATTGAGTTTTAGGAATAGACCAACGCCCTCTTTCGCTACGGATTTCATGAGAGTTCGTTCTAATCTTGGCTATATTAATTTTATTCCATGAGCTAGTTACTACCAAGAGATACTTCTGATCCTCCAAGTTAGGATTAATGACCTCCTTATAGTATCTTAATTTTTTCTTAACCGCTAAATTTTCCTCACACCAGAATTTCTCTTTAAACTAAGAAGTAGTAATATTTTTGACATTGTCAATGTTATGCAAAATGTCATTTTCATTAATGCCCCAATGGTTTAACCAAGCCATGGTATCTTTACACCAACACCGCTTGAGGCATAGTTGGTTTTGACTTGAGTTTAAAGCAATTTTAGGAAGTCTCTTGTTTCCCATGTTATTTATCTTATGCTTGTACATCAAGTACTTAGTCATAACAATTCTCTTGATGGAGGAAAGACCCACTTCTATGAGGAGAATAGGATAAGGTGTATTGCTTTTAATTTTGAGGTTACAAGTTATAAACTGCTTCTGGATTTGCTCAATCTTCCTCCAAGATTCTCTAGAAATGTTGCACCCCATAATTCATAACCATACAAAATAACAGGGATGACAAGAGTTTCAAATAGGAACTTCTTTTTATCCTACATGACCAGATTGGCCGATTTACAGTTATTTTCAAGACCAAAATAAGCTTTCCACCCTCCATTAATCATTTTGTCAATGCTATAGTTCCAATTGAGCTTGTGATGAATATCAATTCCGAGATACTTGTAAGAAGTCACTTCCTATATATTTCTATTATCATAAATAAAATTTGCATAGGCGTCTTTCTTAGATTTTATAATCATGATTTTTGTCTTGTAGGTGTTAACAGTCATACCCATGTTAGAGAAAAAATCTTTAAGAATTCTTAATTGCATATCGAGATCAGAAGGACACCTTGCCATAAGAACAATATCATCATAATAAAGTAGGAGAATGATAACTATCCCAACTAAGATTGTACCGGCGCATCCTACTTCTTCTAAATATTTTTTTGGCTTATCAATGTAAATGCCAAAAAGGGTAGGGGAGAGGGGGGAACCTTGTTTAACTCCAATATTACAATTTATATCTATTGTCCACCCCCCATTATTCTTAAACTTGGAAATGACCTTTTCGTATAACCTTATCGTGAAAACTCTCAATTAAAAAGGAACCTTAATATCCTCTAGCCTATTCCACGGGTTATTTCTAGGAACTGTATCAAAAGCTTTTCTAAAATCCACAAAGCAACAAAATAGGTCAAACTTTTTATTACAACATTCCTCTGCAATGATCCTAAGTGTAAGGAGGTGTTCCGTGGTTGAATGATTCCTTCTAAAACCTACTTGGCCTTTAGCCTGCTTACCTTCCATTTCTAGCCATCCATTGATCTTCTTTTCTAAGATAATACCATATAACTTAGCTAAGAGAGGGCTAATCATAATAGTCCGATAGTTAGAGGGGTCATTTGTATCACCACTTTTGAAAATATGAATAATGAGGCTTTGAGTCCAAGGTGTATGAAACTCTTGCTTGACCGCTAGATTAAAGAGTTTGTAGATGTGTGGGATGAGGACACGCCCTCCAATTTTTAAGATTTTTGCTTGGTAGCCTTCAATGTCTTTGGCTTTTCCATTTGCTAAGCGTTTAACCCCAAAATCTATGTCTTCTAACGAGAAAACTTTTTTCGTTGTAAGAAGGGTTTGAATGTTATCTATGGTATCTTGGGATTCATAAAGCATTTTAAGATAGGAATTTCAATCTTTTAAAACTATTTTATTGTCTTCTTTTGTTTTGCGAGTTAGAATTTCCTCCAAAATTTCTTAGGAGCCACCTTGGAGAGGTGTAGGAGATTTTCCTGCGATTTACTTAAATAATTCCTTTTTTTTCTTTTAATTAAGGCTTTGTGGTGATTTATCTTGTCCATTTTTATCGAATCTGTAGTAGCTTGCTTAATTTATTTTCTCGCATCTTTACACTCTTGATCATACTAAGGATTGGTTCTAATATTGCTCGTTTTAATCGAGACTTCAATAGAGAACTTGTCAATAGATAACAAAAAGGTTATAGTAAAATTGTGATAAAAATTTTCTATATTCTCCATCCTAGATAAAAAAATTAGTTTATTTTTTAAATTATGGAAAAAAATTTAAAACTTTTAATAAAAACTATTTTAAAATATCTAATTTAACTTATTTCATTGTTCATTACTATATATTATTTTAATAAATATTTTATATTAAAATTAAATAATATAATACCAATAAATATATAAACCTGATTAACTACAATAAATCTTTTTCTAAAAAGACAACATTACCAATCATTAACATCTATATTTTCCAATTAAATTTAAAACCATAACATAAAAACCAACATTACCAACAATGAAATTTTGACATTTATATTTTCCAATTAAGTTCAAAACCATTACATGTACTCCAATAAAGTTCAAAACCATAACATGTATTTTATAGAAATATTACCGACCATCAAATTTTGACATATGTATTCTTATAATAAAGCACAAATATTGAAATGATAACAAAGTACCCATCCAATTTCCAATTTTGGGATCGATATTTTCCATTAAACTTCAAAACCATAAATTGTACTTGTATTTTTATTGAAATGATAACCAAAATATCATACACATTTGGTAATAGCCCATACAATGTCCCATAACCTTTCTTATCATGGGGTGATTCAATTTCTTCTTTTTTTCAGATAGAAAGATCCACAGGAAACCTAGCAATACTTCCCCACATTTGTGAATGGTAGAGGTGGTAAACCGCCGGCCATCCTAGCAGAAGGCCTAACCCCAGAGGACTCAAGGCTCGAACTCGTGACCTCCCCCGAACCGAGAAAGTATGCACACGTCTTACCAATTGAGCTAACCCTCAAGGCTAAGGGTGATTCAACTTTATTAAAGCATGGTTATATCCAAAAGAAAGTGAAATTGTGATTGTTGGCAATCCATGTAGTTAAGGACATTGCAGGTTATACTCTCAAAGACTCCGTAGATTGGGATTGTAAAGTGATCGAAAATAAATTCAGAATTTGAATCAGTGTAATTCTTTTATACTTTAGATACGTGAGCAATTAATGGATAATAAGATAGATAAAAAATATATTTAAATTTAAAAATAAAATTATTTATTTTATTTTAATATAATTGTAAATTTGATATTTTAAAAAAATATAAAAATTTATGATATATTTAAAATTAACATATTAATAATCAATTCTAATTAATTATATTATTAATTTAACAATTTTCAAATTAATATATTAAAACTAATAACAAATTTTAAATTTATACATATGAGTTATCAATTATTTCATAATTTATACATGAGTTACCAATTATTTCATTAACTTATTTAGTTATTCAATTTAGTTGGTGTTTAGAGATTATTTATATGATATAATTTTTAATGTAAGTTTTAATGATCTTTTTGGAGAGTTATTTTAGTGAATAGTTTTTTCTTATGTATTATAATGAAAACATTTTAGGAAGTTGCTTATTTATATCAAAATTTAAATATTATATTTTAATAGATGAAAACATTTTAGGAAGTTGCTTATTTATATCAAAATTTAAATATTATATTTTAATAGATGTTTCTAAAATCTTAGTGAAATATAAATCAAGGATTAATAAGTTTTGTTAAATATTATGAAAATTAAGATATTCAAATGAATATTATGATTTATAAGAGTTATTTTAAAGATTAATGATAAAATTTTAGAGCATTGGTTCAATCATTTGACAATGAAGCTTTGTGAAATATTGTGAAACATAAGATCTTTAGATGATATTATGATTTGTAAGAGCTATTTTAGAAATTAATGACACATCTTAGAGCATTGGCTTAATCATTTGTATCTTTTGTGTAATTTTGTACTTATTTTTTAGAAAATTATTATGCTTTGTTAAATTATGTATATGCTAGTAGAGTGAAGACATGTTAGTAGATATTCATTATGTATAGTTTCCACATGATTTGATAATTAAGGAGTCTCTCTTTCTACACCAAAACTTGGTTGTCCAAGTGTCTTTAGAAATTGTTCCAATAATGTGGCTTGGATGTTGTTTTCAAGAAGATTTGATCATGAAGATGGTGATTTCTCTTATTGAACCTTCGGTGATGATGAAAAGAATTATTGGAATATTTAGTTCTCAAGTGTTAAAGTATCAAACTCTTGTAGATATGGTAGACAAGCCTTGAATATTTGAAGTTGACTTGGGAGATAATTAAATTTCGTTTATCTTTACTTGAAGTAATTATAAAATTTATGAAATATAAAATAAATCTAAAATATTAATATTTAGATAATATGTAATTAAAAATTTTCACATTATATTAATTTTTAAAATTATTTTACTAATTATCATAATTTATTGGTATTGAAAATTTATATTGGTCTTACAACTTATTGGAATATTTAGTTCTCAAGTGTTAAAGTATCAAACTCTTGTAGATATGGTAGACAAGCCTTGAATATTTGAAGTTGACTTAGGAGATAATTAAATTTCGTTTATCTTTACTTGAAGTAATTATAAAATTTATGAAATATAAGATAAATCTAAAATATTAATATTTAGATAATATGTAATTAAAAAATTTCACATTATATTAATTTTTAAAATTATTTTACTAATTATCATAATTTATTGGTATTGAAAATTTATATTGGTCTTACAACCACTAATGAGGTGAAATAATTTCTTAGAAAGCCTATAATATGAAGTTAACTTATATTTACATCATGCTATCATGTTTTTTAAGAAAACAAATACTTTGGTAACTTGAATGAAAGTGACTTTTTAAGAAAACAAATACTTTGGTAACACTTGAATGAAAGTGCTAAAAAAATTTTTAAGAAAACAGATATATTAATTGGTGAATTACTTTCATTAAAATTTTGAATTTTAAATATATTTAAAAATTGATCAAAATAAAAATAAAGGTGGCAATGAGAAATTTTGAATTCTAAAGATATTTTTAATTTTTAATAGCTAATCAAAGTACAGGAAATATTAAAGCATGTGGAATAAAAATGAAAGAAATTTGGGTATAATATTATTATGTAAGAGCTTAAACTTTAAGAAATGCCTTTCCTTAATGACATGTGATCTTAAACTTAACAAGTAAAAGTTTCCTCTAACCAGTTTCAAAAATAATGTGAAACATGTATAAATTTAATTTAATTTGTAATTTACAATATATAAAAAATGAATTAATTTTTTAGTGGTCATTATTGATAGGTTTAATGCTACTGAGAAATAAAATTGTTAAATATTTAATAAATTTAGTTTGTCATGACAAAGGAAAAGGCATAGATACCTTGCAAGTTTCTTTCTATCCACAAAAAAAAATGGGTAGCAACCTATGCTCAGGGACAAGCAAATATCAAGAAAAAATTCATTCTACCTACATAAAGAAAAGGAAAAAGCATAACCACCCATACCTAGAAATAAACATAAAAAGTAGCAACCCATACATGCATACTTAAGAATAAGCAAAATCTAAGAAATTAAATTAAATAATAAAATAATTTTAAAAAATCTCATTCTACCCATTAAAAAAAATCTCATTCTACCCTTATTATTGAAATCTATGCCAATGATAAATGAAAACTATTTAGTATGAATATGCCAAGCTATGTGAATATGGAAGTGTTCAGCTTCTAAATTATATAGGCTACTGATAGTGACAATAAGACGTTTGAGTCCACTTAAATCAAATGACAAACTATCAGACTTGAAACCACTTGAAATCAATGTTAATGATAGATGAAAACTATTTAATATGAATATGCCAAGCTATGTGAATATGTGAACATGGAAATGTTCAGCTTCTGAATTATATAGAATACTGATAGTGACAATAAGACATGAGCCCACTTAAATCAAATGACAAACCATCAAATTCCAGTCTGCAGCAAAATTCTCGAGAGCATCAGACATATCTGACTAAAGGTCACAACCTAACAAATTCAAGTCTGCAGCTGTATTCTCGAGAGCAATAGATGTATGCAGATAGTCACAAAAGCAATTTAATTAGATTAAATGTCAACTGACACACAGACTTATATAAGAATCTTCATGAACTTACATAAGAATCTTTATCTTAACCTAGTTACAGTTTATAATAAAACAGCAAACACAAGTTTCAAAGACAAAGCACAAACTACATTACTGTTCTGCCCAACTTTTGAGCAGGCCAACTGAAGTATCTGTTTCTGAAACACAACAAAAAGCAAACACGAGATCAATCCACACAAATTACTGATATGCGATCCTTTAATGGATGATCTGACCTCTGCCTTGGTCTGCTTTTCCATCACATCTTCTGAACATCAGGGATCTCCACGGGATACCTATCAACGCAGTCCAGCCATGGATTCTTGGTGGATCGTTTCACAGTCCTGAGAGTCTTCCACACAGCACTGTTACACTTGAATCCCGACCCAAATGCAATCTGCCAGACCCTGTCTCCCTTCTTGATCTGATGCTTTGCTTCCATGTAAGCCAGCTCGTACCACAGCGAGCTACTAGAAGTGTTCCCGAACCTATGCAGAGTCATCCTGGAAGGCTCCATGTGCTTATTAGTGAGGCCCAGATTGTTCTGCAACTCGTCCAGAATAGTCTTCCCACCTGCATGAATGCAGAAATGCTCGAAGGCAAGCTTGAAATCGGGTATATAGGGTTTGACATGATCCATTTTTAGGACTTTTCTGCCTATGAGTGTGGCAAGGAAGAGTAACTGCTCAGAAAGGGGAAGAACGAGGGGTCCCAGGGTTGTGATATTGGCCTTCAGTGCATGGCCCCCTATTTCTAGCAGGTCTTTGGAAACTGACAGGCCCTTCTTGCGTTTGTCATCTTCTTGCTGATACACACATCGGAAGCTTCTATCGTCGGCCCCCTTGTGAGTTCGGACTATGTGCGAGAGACTGTATTTGGCTCTCCTGCGATCTCTTCTCCTGTTGGATAACAGAATTGCTGCTCCTCCCATGCGAAAGAAACAGTTGGGCATGAGCATGGATCGTTCGGCCCCCGTGTACCAGTTGAACGTTATCATCTCCGTGCTAACCACAACTGCATAGCTATTGGGATGGGCTTGCAGCATGTCCCGTGCCAGATCCAGAGATATAATCCCTGCACTGCACCCCATGCCTCCCAGGTTGAAACTCAGGATGTTGCCCCTCATCTTGTAGTGGTTTATTATCATTGCTGAGAGGGAGGGCGTGGGGTTGAACAAACTGCAATTCACTACCAGGATTCCTATGTCCTTAGGCCGAACTTTGCATTTCTCGAATAACTCGTCCAGGGCGCCAAATATCACCATTTCTGCTTCGGCTCGGCCCTCCTTCATTGTGGAGCACAGTCCCGAGCCCATTACTGCTTTGGGCAGGTAGGTTTCATCGCCCAGACCGGATCTCTCCAGGATTCTCTTCTGGAACTCCAAACTGGCATCGTCAAAGTGCCCGGATGTCTTAGCAAGGGATATGAAATCCTCCTTGGATACCTGGTTACAAATTATACAGCAATGCTCAAAAAAGATTTCAATGGACTGCATGTGCATGTGACGCTATTGCGTGTCATATTGTTTCATTGTTTCAATCAAACATCTTTGTAATTATTTGAATGATTTTATAGGTTATTTATTTTTATTATCATGATTATTTGAATTATTTTATAGGTCATATATTTCATTATTTTCTAGATCATATAATTTTATTATTATGATGGTTATTTTTAAAAAATTATATTTTTTTATTCATAAAGAAAATGCTTTTAAAAAAATAAAATAAAATTTTGATTTTAAAAAAAAATTATATTATTTTTTTATTATTTTAAATTTAATTTTAAAAAATTAATTATTATTTTGAAAATATAATTCTGTAATTAAAAGATATGTAACAGATTTTCAAATAAATTGGAAATAAATTTTAAAGATATATAACATGTTCAGTAGAATACATTCAAAAACACCTCTTCTTTAAAATATATAAATATACCAAATTTGCAAATACTCATCAAACTTAACTATATCATCATTTATTTATTTATATATATAAATAAAAATAAAAATAAAAATAAAACAAATACTCACATCACTTGAAAAATAAAGTTACAGCACAACTGAATTTGCAAATACTTATATATATAAATTGCAAATACTTATATATATAAATTGCAAATACTTATATATATAAATTAAAATAAAAATACTCAGATCACTTGAAAATACAGGACAACTGAATTTGCAAATACAATATCTCAATTTATTTAATAATTATAAAATATATAAAAAAAATATTCCATATAAAATAGATAATAATAAAAAAAATTAAAATAGTTTGTTTATTTAAATTTTTAAAACATAATATTATCATTCACAATTTCTTCACCCATTAATCAATAATTATTGTATCTTTCCAAAACAAAATAAAATCTTTCAAAACAAAATAGAATCTTTAAAAACATATCTTTATTTTGCCAAAACATAATAAAATCTTTAAAAACATATATTTATGAACTATATTTAAAAACAAATATTTAGAAAAACTTATTTATCCATTCATTTTTCCAATATAACTGTTTTCTACAAAATATTTTAATATAACTGTTTTCTACAAAATATGATGAGAATTTTTTTTTTTACAATCAATAAATTATTAAATATATTTAATTTACTTTTTCTCATTGAATTTTAATTTGTAATCAATTTTAAAAATTTAAAAATTAAAATTTCTATACTCTATTATAAACCAAAACCTACTTGTTTACAGCCTAGAGGTCCAAACTACTTTAAATACATTATCCTTAAAACAATCCCGACCATGCAAAATTATTTCATTTTTCCAATTCAATAAATTATTTTGAATACAGGGTAGTCTTTATCCTTAAAACAATCTTCTGGACCCTGCAAAATTATTTTATTTTTCCAATTCAATAAGTTATTTTGAATACAGAACAGTCCCGTGACATGTTTATCGTAAAATCTTGATATTCCAAAATATATATAAAACATTTATAATGTTAAAACCTAAAATACATTTTGTCAATCATAAACCCTAGTTGTTTCAAGTGTCAACAATGTATAGGTTTAAAAGAATCTTGCTTTAACCCTGGAAATCTCAAGTAGTGTACAAGTTTCAGATCTAACACTAATCTAAAGTCAGTTTAGAAGAACAATAATGTAAAACTAATATAAAACTATTTACACGTTTTAAAACTAATCTAAAGTTCCTAATTAATTTTTTGAATGACAAACTCAACAGACTATGTACATCCTTAAAACTAATCTCAAGCTCCTAATTTAGATGACAAACTGAACACACCGTAGAAAGCAGTTAGATGACAAACTCAGCAAACCATCTACAAGCTTTCCAAGCTCAGTACAGATCTATCTCAAGGCTCTATTAATCATGAAAACGATAGAAATCTACAGGTCCAACTTTTCAAAGCTCATCACAGATCTATCTCAAGGCTCCAGGTCCTAGCTGTTTTCGAAGCTCAGCATAGATGTATCTCAAGGCTCTATTAATTATGAAAAGGGTAAAAATCTCCAGGTCCATTTGAAAACCTTTTGTCAGATTTCTTTTAAGGATTGTGGAGCACCTTGCACAAGGGTAATCTCAGAACAATAACGCAAGGCCCCAACTGCTACTTAAATCTCTAATGGGATCAGGGCATATTAGGCCTATAAGATTTAAGAAATTAACAAATAAATGGTACAGAACAAACTGAAATCTCCAACAAAACAGATAAAACTGAGAATATATCATATGCTCCTAGATTAAATCCAGCATCACCAGTTAGAGCCCACTTTGCAGAAACTGAAACCATAGACAGGCTGATATGGAGAAACGAAAAGGCGAACATGAACACACAGAATTATATTTACCTTAAGCTCATCTGATGGTTTAAAGCAAGCAAAGTCCACCAGATAAACAGAACGAGGCTGAGACATGAAATAGAGGCACAGAATGAACACTGTAGCTCCTGAGAACGTGAGCATGGTGGTCAAATCAAAGTGGGGTTGATCCCACAGCCTCCATAAGTCTTGCTGGCTCAAGCTACCGACCTCTGCACTGAAGGCCAGCAGTAGAACAGGCACTGAGAATAGATAAACAGCATGGCTGATCAAATAATGATATCCCAACTTCACATACTTCAAATTCACAGACTGTAGAAAGTCAGGAAGCCGTCTCCTGACTCTGACTGAGAAAGTCAAAGATCCGGCATTTGGGCCTGATTCTTGGACTCCCTGGTTAACAATCTCCGTCGACAAAAAGGCCTGTTCCTTGGCCATCTGCTCCACCAACACAAACCCTAATTTCACAGCACAGAGAACTCCAGCTACTTTCTGGTTTCAGATCATCCTCAGCCTCTCCAACTCCAACTCCATCAAACAATTGCTCCTGGTTCTTCTTTTGGGGAAGGTATGGCTATAATATATGCTGTAAAGTCCTAAGCGACAGGAGGATAATCATTAATTGTAACACCAAATCCCTTGGTTTCATTGAATGCTAACTAAAACATGGAGGTTCAAGCTTGCATATCAACGTTGGAGAGCCTGGCAATTACGACACCTTACCTGCACCATTGATTTCCCATTAATTGTACCGCCCAGTTTTAATTCAATCCTGCCAACTGCATCACCAAAGCAGAGTGACGTCGCACAGTGCATAATGAGGATGGTGGCATTTGACGATGAACAACTGTCCAAGGCATGACAGGTCGGCAAGTTCATGCCCCCACTCTCATGGATGTAACATACTCGCTCTTTATGTTGTAGTTAATGACAGAACTAAGTTTGGTTCCTTCATACCACAGGCATCAATACAGAAACCATTTTACACAACCTTTCAATACAGAAACTAAGTTGGATCTAGCTGAGTATTGTACTCGCCTCCATGTGAATGCATCGATTGGGATCAGTTCTTGGTCAGCGGTTCAAGCTAACGCCGTGGAGTTTATACACGTTATGGTGGGAATATTAAAGACATTAACTAATTCTTTCATTGAATTTAATGTAGTAAAGTAAAAGAAATAAATGAACGTTCCTGCAAGTCAAGATGTAAATGATTTAATAATCTAAACTAGGACCTTCCAGGTTTTCTAGGCGAGTGACAAAATGAATGCCTGGAAATCAGTACAGGACAGGGTGTCGGTAATTAGCATCTTTTCGTTCAAAATGTGGGAATATATTGCTAAATGTTAGGTATTTAGCAATATATTGTTTTGATGAATCCTTGTAGGCCTTATGCAAACTCCAAAAAAGCTTGCTTTTTGTTATCACAGTGACAATTTTATTTTTGTGCTTATAGGATTGTATATAGATTAGATGGTTCTTTCATCTAAACAAAGGCTGATATGGGTACTTGGTTTTTACTTTGGTTGCCCAGAAGTGGATCATTTTACAGTCCAATGGGGCATTCTACAATCCAATAGGGCATTTTACAGTCCAACAGGGAGAGATTTGGAAGTCCTTCAGTCCTCATCATATAACTGACAAGTTTATAATAAAATGTTATAAAAAATAACATGTCCAAACACTTTAAAATACTTTTTAGAACCACTTATACAATATTACAAATTAAAACCATAAACATTCTTTTCAAATTAGATTTAATATATTGTTTTGATGAATCCTTGTAGGCCTTATGCAAACTCCAGAAAAGCTTGCTTTTTGTTATCACAGTGACAGTTCTATTTTTGTGATCATAGTGACAGTTCTATTACTACATGGTTCTTTCATCCAAACAATTGCTGACATCCGCACTTTGTTTTTACCTTGGTTGGGCAGATGAGGCTCATTCTACAGTCCAGTAGGGGGATGTATAAGTCCTTCAATGCTCATCATAGAGTTGACAAGTGTCCTTTATAAAAAATAAAATAACATGTAGATTCAAATTAGATTTAAAATATTTTTTAGAATCCCCTATATAAGACTGCAAATTAAAACCATAAACATTCCTTTCACATTTCCTCGACATTTCCACTCTAAAAAAGGGTTTGCAACTCTAAAGATTCTATTTTTTTAGGTACTTGATAAATCCTTTTTTAGATAGATCTATGCCGATTATAATCAGTTTTCCAAGTTAAAAAAACAAAAAAAACATATTATTTTAATGTTATGTTTATTGAATTTGCAATGGTAATAATTTAAATTGATTAAAAAAATCCTTAAGAAAATTATATTGCATTTAACATCACTGAATTACAAAATGGACATGAAGAGATCAGACTTTCAGATTTCCAAATATCAAAAGGTTGAAGTACACCTAGTCAACTTCAATAAAAACATGGTGATAATTTCTGATGTAAATGCATTAACATTACTGAATAAATGGACATGTTGAGATCAGAGTTTAAGATTACCAAAAAATTACAAGGTTGAAGTACACTTTAGTCAGCTTCTAGAAAAAGAACCTGGTGATAATTTCTAATGTGGTCGCTGAACTTTCATTTTTTGGGTTGGTAAGGAGTAACTCCGAGTTTGAGCCTTCGCCCCTCTTTGGCAGAGGCCCAGCAGACGACAAAAGACAGTAATATTTTGGTATAATTATGCACAATGATTATTGGAATTTGGTGATAAATCATGTTTAATACCATAATCAGAACAATTAAAACCTATGTGAAGTGCTATATTGTAACAATTAAAACTTGTGTGAATGGCTGTATTGTATTGAATTAGTACATTCATATAGTTTTCAGTTATATATATATATATATATATATATTATTTGGTGTTTTTTTAGTTATTTACCTATAAGTTATCTATTTATCTATGAGTTATCTATACATTACCATTTTATTTTTTTATAATTGTTTAGTTTGAATTTTGAACTATTATCATATAATCAATCTCGATAATTTTGATAGTAAATTTGTCTCATACTCATTCTTAGATAAAAAACATAAACAATAATCATATAAAAATAAAATGTTTTGTTTTTCTCTTAATTTCCATTGAATAGTTAACAAATACCGACCAATGGCATTAACCGTCCATTATATAGTTGGCAATTGCTGTCGAAGTACGTTCATCTCTTTCTCTTCTTGTAAATTTTATTAATTCCCAAACAGTCGGCGTATATAGAGTTTGGCATTTTCAGGACTGAACACAAATAACTTCAATTAATTTCCAAACAGTCAGACTATAGGGAAGTTGGTTCTAACATAACTTCAATTTTTATGAAGTTGGTTTTTTTAATAAGAGATTTAAATACTTATGATTCTTGGAAAGTTGAATTTCTGAATCTATCTATACAGTTTTTAATGAAATTGTAATTGTTTATTACTAAATTATAGTTTTGAATGCATGAATGAATCTAGCTTTTTAAAATTCTACAATCTTAATATATTTACTACCAATAAAAATAAAATATGATTAAAAAAATCTAATTGTTATAAATTTAATAATAGATTTTAAAAACTTATGATGTTAGTCTATTTTCTTGGGAACAGTTCCTTTGATTGATGGAACTTTGATAATAAAATTTTGTCATTTGGATTTTTGGATTGTTTTAAGACAATCCACCATGCCTCCAAAAAATAAATTTGGAAAGATTGAGTTTGTCCACTTATTAAGTGACTCTCTTTTGATGATGTAAGTATTGATAAGTTTATCACTCACAAAATTGTTGAATATTTTGAGATCTATTTTCACAATGTTAACCAATCAACCTATCAAAGACACCCCACTCACTTAAAAATCATGGAATGTTGGGACTTATCGTATAATATGTGGGTTGTGACCTTTGGAAATAGATTACATCAAATTATGACGGGAGACAAACCATATTAGCTTAAATAAAATAACCTCATTGGTAAATGATGTAAATATTATGAATTCCTAATGTTGAGCTCAAGGCCAAGGCCTAGCTAGAGGATGACTAGGCATACAAGTGCACTAATTATGCTTTATATATACCGTGTGGTAGACCTTTCATGGTATGCTCAAGATATATAAAAATATTCTTTCAAAAAATAATATAAAGGTCCAACTTCGATAAAGAGAGCACAAGAAATGAGAAGAGGAAAGGGAACCCAAGGGGGAACACATAATCATAAGTTTCCCAACGCATGTCCTTTTTTCTTTCTTTTGTTAGCTTATACCTTAGGTAAACCTTAACCACAATATTTGACTTAGAACTCAATCATTGAATGCATGTGGTGGTTGTTGTGAGAAAGTCTACCTCACATAGTTATTAGGGCATGGGGATTGAGTACAATCGTCATGGAGAAGTGTAAGAGATCTCATCCTCGTGTAAATTTGATCCACTTCCATCCCCATGCACACTCTTCCATTCTAATTCAAATCAACACCTTCACTCTCACCATTCTCATGTCCCAACACTAGTGAACTTTTAAAACAACTATATTTTCATGCTCTACACTTCTGAAAAAATCTTGTTGTGGGAGAGTCAATTTTAGTCATGAGAAAGGAGATGGATGGTTGTAGAGGAGCATAGAGGGTAGGTTGCTTAGGAAACCTTAAATTTTCTTGTGAATGGTTGCTCATTAGATGCCTTAGAGCTAAGGCATGAGTCTATTAGGTTATTCTAGAAGCTAAATATCAAGATGGGCTTTTCTTGCCTACACTAAGAGCACTATAAGGGATACTACTCTTGTGGCACTATGAAGTATAGAAGAAATATGCCTTTCTTGTGTTATGTAGTAAGTGGATGAGAATGCCATGATTGTTTGATGACTAGAAGGTTTCCTGGAGTGCTTAGTTGTGAATAGTTTGGCTAAGCTTGAGAGTAATTGGGTTGGATGAGCAACTTGTGAGTTGTGCGTAGTTTCCTTCGCCCTAGTGGCCTCATAGCCCAACTTGGGGAGGCATTTGCAATGAATTCCTACAATTGGGTGGAAATTGCTTGTATGTAATCAGTTTCTTAGACCATCTTGGTGAAAAAGATAAGCACGTCCAATCTCTAGTCTCAAATCTTTGTTTATAACTATGCATTTAAGTTTAATTTATTCTTATGAATTAAATTAGAAATAAAATCTCTTGTTTTAATAAGTTTATATGCTTATTTATGTTGAATAAGTTAATTTCATGTACTATAAATTTTAATGGATTTGAATCTATATTGATATTTTTGAATTTGGGTAATGTCCCTACTATGTGGGTTGTGTAATCTTTCCAAGGGGACGTTACACAGTAAGCCAACTATATTTGATGTCGAAGATAGGACTTTATGTATGAACACCCATAGCATTGTGATATTTAAAGAGGTTTATGCCCTAATGCAAAACATAAGAACCAAATCCATTGTATGTGAGAGGTAATCGACTTAAATTCACTCATTACATTAACATTATGAACCCATAACTAATATTTTGAAAAATTAAAGCCAACCAATATATTGATATATTTAAAATTTTTCAAGTTGTTGATGTCAAAGATAACTATGCAAGTTTGTCACTCTACATATGATGGAGTAATTGTTGGATTTGCACACGAATCGATCATGATTTGTGTACGCGAAATTATATTTTTTTGGAGGCCGCCAAAGAAGAGCATGCATCACTCCCAAGGTGCATAGTACAAGAAAGAGACCAAGCTACCATTGCAACCTTAAAGTGTCTTTATCCATCAAGGTTAGATTTTTGTTGTTTTTTCATTTAAAGATAGGTTTCCATGTATACACTAATTATGAAATGCTCTTTTGATTCTTAAGGAACATGTTGAATAACTCTGGCTCAAAACTCAAGTGGAACATGGCAAACTACATTTTCTGGCCTCCATAATCCCCAAGCCCTTAAACTTGGGGATCCCAGTTTTGGTACCTTTAATTGGTTCATCTTACACTTTATTTTGCAAAGCTTTGCTATTGGGCCCTTTGTTGATCTGATCTTCTTATATTGATATTGGGTGATTGAAAGGATTGATCGAGATTTGGATGTACTTTTGAGGTTCCAAATGCATGATGGGTAATCATTTGTTTGGCTCATTCTTTTTTTGAAACAATTTTAGAGAGCGGTTACATGTTCCTTTGGCTTTCAAGTCTTAGTCATTTTTGAAGAGATATCTCAACTACATGTAAAAACCTTTGCATTTTGACTAAATATTTATTCAATGTCAATCAAACTCTTCTTGACATTTGAAATTTCAATCTTCCAAATCTCATAGACAAATGTATCAAGCCATTTTCTATATTGTCATTAAAAAGGCATAAATATCTCAATGATGCATCAAGCCATTTTACTCACTATGACTTGACATGACTTGTTTACATTATTGATCCTCTCGATCGGAACATTGGGGCATGACAATATGACTCAATTATATTATAGGTACATCCCGCAATAAACATCGGGTTACAATACATAAGATACATAGATGAATACATTCCGAAGTTACAAATACATCAACACTCCCTCTTAACTAGGAAGGTATTCTTTCGACACAATTTTCAGCATTGGTCTTCTTCTCTGTATCAACTGGATCATCTCATCATCTGCATCTCAGATCTTCTTGAGTCTTCAAGTCATCTTCGTCTTCAAGTCATCGGATCTGGATCATCATGGGACATCATCACTGGATCTGGATCATCACTCGATCTGGATCATCATGAGGCATCATCACTGGATCTGGATCATCACTGGCTGTCATCACTGGATCTCGATCATCACTCAATCTGGATCATCACTGCTGGATCATCATCACTCGATCTGTATCATCGTTGGCTATCATCATTGGATCTCGATCATCACTCGATCTGGATCATCCCTTGTGCTATCTCATGATTCTTCTCGTCACAGGAAGTTCTACAGAGCTAGCCCTTTTTCATGCTGGTTGTAGGCCTAGCCTCCATGTAGGTCTTCTTCAACACTTATATCTGACCTACTCGTCAGAAAGGCCCAGCACTCACATTCACCAGCATGATAGGACATAACTACTATCATCTGTGAAAGGGCTTCATCACTTATATCTGACCTACTCGTCAGAAGGGCACAATACTCACATCCATCCAGGCTAGAACACATCCTGCTCACAATGATGGAAGAGTTCTGCACTTCCATCCAAGTCGGAACCACATCCTGCTCACAATGATGAAAGAACTCTGTTCTTTCACCCAGGCTGGAACCACATCCTGCTCACAATGATGGAATATTTCCTCACTTTCATCTAGTCCGGAACCACATCCTGCTCACAATGATGGAAGAACTTTGTTCTTCCACCCAGGCCAGAACCACATCCTGCTCACAATGATGAAAGACTCTCATACAGGCGGGAACACATCCTGCTCACAATGATGAAAGATTTTTGCACTTACATTCATCCAAGCGGGAACACAACTTGCTCACAATGATGAAAGGGCTTGCACTCACATATGATCTTGTAGGAACCAATCCTACAGTCATATCAGAATGGCCCCCAGTCCTCCTCGACTGAGCTACCTGGTAACTAACCAGGTGCCTCCACTATCCTAGAGAGTGGCAGTTGCCCTTACATCCGACCTGCTCGTTGGAATGGCCAACACTCACATCTGACATGGAAGGAACTTAATCCTTTAGCCATGACAAAATGGTTCAGCCCTTACATCTAATCAAGTGGGAACACATCCCTCTATCACATCATAATGGCTACTCAGTCCTAGACTGAGTGTTCCTGGTACCTCACCAGGTAGCTCCATTCAAAGAATGGCAATTGCTCTTACATCTGTCCTACTCGATAGAATGGCCAGCACTCATATCTGACATGGAAGGAAGCAATCCTCTCACCATGATAGAATGGCTCAGCCCTTATATCTGACCTACTCGTCAGAATGGATACTCATCTCAGCACTTATATCTAACATGGAAGGAACCAATCCTCTCACCATGACAGAATGGCTCAACCCTTACATCTGACCATGGAAGGAACCAATCCTCTCACCATGACAGAATGGCTCAACCCTTACATCTGACCATGGAAGGAACCAATCCTCTCACCATGTCAGAATGGCTATGGGACTCATCACTTTCCCTTGGAGGAAATCTCAATCTGGAGAACACCAAGATTCTCCCTGAAGTACTCAAACTTCACCCTAGCCAATGGCTTCGTCAATACATTAGTTATCTATTCCTCTGTCGCAATATACTGGAACTTCACTGCTCCCCTCTGCACCATATCCCTGATATAGTGGTTCTTGATCTCGATATGCTTCGACTTGTCATGGAACACTGGATTCTTTGACAACTTTACGCAACTCTGGTTGTCACAATGTATACAAGTAGCATCCAACTGGAGATCAAATAAATCAGACAGTAGCTTTCGTAGCCATACTGCCTCACAACTAGCTGAATATGCTACGACATACTCTGCTTCAGCTGTACTTAGTGCCACACAGGATTGCTTCCTGCTAAACCAAGAGATCACTCCTGACCCCATACTGAAGAAACACCTTGAAGTGCTCTTCCTATCGATGGCACTGCCTGCCCAATCTGAATCAACATAACCCTCCAGGTTAATCTTTTGATTTGCATCGTACTTGATCCCATAGTCAACTATACCCTTTAGGTACCTCAAAATATGCTTTGCAACAGTCAAATGAACATGTCTCGGATCTGTCAGAAAATGGCTCAAGGTGTTCACAGCAAAGCAAATATCTGGTCTTGTGTTCGTCAGGTACATCAATGACCCAATCATCTGACGATACATCATAGCATCAACTGAATCTGATGAAGCATCACTCAGTAGCTTCAGGTTTGACGCCATCGGTGTGGCTATAGCCTTGCAATCCATCATCCCAAACCTCTTCAGGATCTCTACTGCATACTTCCCTTGTCCAAGGAAGATTCCATCTGTACTCTGCCACACCTCCATACCTAGAAAGTAATGCATCATACCCAAGTCCTTCATCTCGAACTTGGCAGCAAGCTTTCTTTTTGTATCAACAATCAACCCATCCATACCTGTCACAAACAAATCATCTACATATAGTAGCAACATCATTGGGTTGCCATCTTCAACCTTGTAGTAAAGGTTGGAATCTACTTTACTCTTGGTAAAAACCAAACTGGATAGAAAGCTGTCAATTCTGCCGTACCAGGTCCTGGGTGCATGTTTCAGACGCTACAGGGCTTTCTTCAATCTGCACACATGAGACTTCCTGTCATGTGTCTCAAAACCGAGTGGTTATTCTACATACACTTCCTCCTCCACTACACCATTCAAGAAAGCAGTTTTGACATCCATCTAGTGTATCTTCCATTTCATCACTGCAGCCAGAGCAAGTACTGATCTGATGGAAGTGTATCTGGCTACAGGTACAAAGGTTTCTTCATAGTCTATTCCTTCTTTTTGAGAGAAACCCTGAGCTACAAATCTTGCCTTATATTTTTCAATGCTACCATCCGCAGCATGCTTGATCTTGTAGATCCATTTGGAAGTGACAACTGACTTCTCGTCTGGTCTTGGGACAACATCCCAGACATCATTCTTCATGATCTATTGGTACTCTTTGACCATAGCATCCTTCCATTCTTTTCATTTTGTTGCTTCTTCATAACTGGAAGGTTCTTTATTAATGAAATCACATAGTAAGGCTACATACCCGGAGCAGGATATAGTCCTCTTTCTTTCTCTGTGATTCTCTTCTGGAGCCCCATATCTTTCCACACCTTGGAAAAGTTCTCGTACCCAACCAAGCAGGTTTCCTCTTATGAGGATTCTTCTCCAGAGGTGGATCTACAGGTCTTTGTGGTTCTTCAAATTCTCGATCTTCTTCTTGAGCTTCTTCATTCATGGTTGTATCATGAATTCTGAGTGCTTCTGCTTCTACTTCTTCAGTTTCTTTAGCAGGTTTCTTTCTGGATTTGTTGTAAGCCGTGTCTTCATCAAATGTCACATCCCTACTGATGTCAATCTTCTTGTATCCTGGGAAATATATTTTGTAAGCCTTCGAGTTTTCAGAGTATCCCACAAATACACCCTTCTTTCCTGAAGGATCTAATTTTGTTGTATTTTCTTTTGGAATGTGAATGTATACAGGGCAGCCGAATATTCTGAGATGGCTGTCTTCCGGTTTCTTGCTGGAGAAGACCTCTTCAGGATTCTTATTCTTGAGTACTCTATGTGGAGTACGGTTCTGTACATGCACCGTTGTTCTGGTAGCTTCTGCCCAAAGATACATAGGAAGATCTTGATCATGAAGCATAGATCTTGCAGCTTCCATGATAGTTCTATTCTTCTGTTCCACAATCCCATTCCGTTGTGGATTATAAGGAGTGGACAACTCCCTCTTAATCCCTGATTCTTTGCATAGCTCTTTGAATTCATTCGAAGTGAATTCTCCACCATTATCTGATAAAAAATTCTTAATCTTCTTTTTAGTATGGTTCTCGATCAAGGCTTTGAATTCCTTGAACTTACTGAATACTTCGTCTTTGTTCTTCGTGAAGTAAACCCATGTCTTTCTAGAAAAATCATCAATACAAGAAACATAGTATGCATACCCGCTTAGTGAGTTTGATGACATAGGACCGCATACATCGGAGTGGATGATTTCTAGTATGTCTTTGGCTTTCTTTTCGCTACTGGGAAATGTCTTCTTTGTATTCTTTCCTTTCGCACATCCTTTACAGACACCATCATGTTTTGCTTGGAATTATGGAAGACCTTCAACATCGTTGCTTGCAATAGGTAGTGCTCTGTAATGCACATGTGCAAGTATTTTATGCCAAAGCTCATTTGGCTCTACTATGTCATGGACTAAGGCTTGTTCTGGATGGCCCTTCAATTTGTACAATCCTCCTTCTTGTTCTCCAATTACTACCGCATCAACGATAGTCTTTCCTTTAGGCTACATAATGACTTGACCATCTATGAATGCAACCCGCATTCCTTTTGCATCCAATGCTGATATGGAGAGAAGGTTCTTCTTGAGTCCTGGCACAAACAATAATTCTTTCATTGTTAGAGACTTACCAGAGTCTAGTTTATATGAAGATTCCCCACTACCTTTTATTGGATATTGGTAGTCATCTCCTAGCTTCACCTTGTGAGGTGATTCATGTTCTGACAGTCTTACAAAGGATTCCTTGAATCTAGTCATATGTTTGGAAGCCCCACTGTCTATAAACCAATCATCACTACCATGAGTAATGTTACCTGTGAGAGCGGAGATTAGAACATATTCATCCTCACTTGAAGAATCTTCACTTTCATATCTGGATCTCTTCTTGGATGGTTCATCATCCTTTGCAGCATGAGCATGATGTCTTCTTTTGTTCCCCTTCTTCTTATGAGAGTGGTTCTTACTCTTAGGACAGTCTTTTGCAAAGTTCCCTGCCTCATCACATGTATAACATCTTATTCTAGATAGATCCTTTCTATTGTTATCTCTATGATGAGGATTCTTACCTTTGAAGTGATGATGTCTTCTTCTGCCTCTCTTGGAGTGAACTGTGAGAGCTTGATCTTCACTTCCCATCTTCTCTTCTCGAGCTGCTATCCGAGCTTCTTCTTTAGAGCACTCTTCCCATAGTTTGCTGAACTTGATTAGCTTCTTTGTAGCACAAATTCCTTGGATGAAAGAATCCCATGACCTAGGAAGGCCATTCAAGGTAGTCATCACAATCTCTGCAATTTCCACTTCTTCATCAACAGCTTCTAATTGTTCCTTGATCTGAGAAACCCTTGTGAAGTAAGACTGGATAGTTTCTGCATTCTGAATATTCACATTCTTCAGTTGATTTCTCAGAGTCATCTTCCAGTTTATGTTCTTTCCTTCAAACAACTTGGTTAGGGCATCAAACATAGATTTAGGTGTCTTAAGAGAGGGAACCTGTGGGATAAGGTGATCCTTGATAGAATCAGCAATGATTCTCTTTGCCATAACCATTCTCTTCTTATGTAAAGCCTTTGCCTCATCTCCCTCTAGAACTGGAACCTCCTCATGAATGTAGGAGTCTAATTCATTCTCTTCCAGGACCAGAGAGATCCTATACTTCCAGGCTCGGAAGTTATCAGCTCCCTCAAGCTTTTCATCAAGCTTGGTATGATGAGACATCTTAACTGAGAACCTCAAATGGAAATATAAAAGATTTTAGATCTTACCAGGTTCAAGATGTCGGATCTGAAACTTGAGCTGAAATCCTGTAGAGCTGGTTTAGGAGCAAATTAGGGTTTTGCTTTTCTGGAGTTCTGTCCACCAAAATGCCTTGAAATTTGTCCCTAACTTCAATTTTGGGGAGGAGATCAATCTAGGTCTGGGCTCACTGAAAAATTCCTCTTCTTTGAAAAGCCCTAATTTTCGGCAGCAGTGTTGGGTCCAAAACTGAAAAACCTCATAATTGGATTCTACTTCGACAGAAAGATGCGCCCTAAGGAGAAGATTTATTCCACCTTACTTTTGCTGAAAATCTGTGGAGGAAGATCCACAAACTAGGAAGCCCTAGTTCCCGTAGCTGCATAGTGTCTTCTTCTCAGGTTAGCTCTGATACCATGTTAGTTTTTCAACATTAAGCTAGCATTATTAGGATCTTTAACTGAGAGAATAACAAGTACATCAATCAAACACAAGAGACAATGAACACAATGTTTTTCCTCGGGGAAACCATAAAGGAGAAAACCCTGCAACTTCCTCAGAGATAGAATCAGCACCAAAACAGTAAAATCCCCAAAACAGTAAGTGATCTCCCAACAGCAGTAATCTTCTTCTTGACTAGCCCCAGTGTCTTCTCCTTCCTCAACTCAACAGCAGTAATCTTCTTCTTGACTAGCCCCAATGTCTTCTCCTTCCTTAACTATGCGCTACACTTGAGTGTGTGTGAGTTGTGTGATAAATAGAGACTCTAGTTCTCTATTTATAATAATCCCGACATGACTAAAACCCTACTAGGGCCAACCTCTACTAGGAGAGTCTAATAACCCTAGTGCCCCGGAACTGCGGGGACTTTAACCCTTAGACAATCGGAGGGTTACTCACTATGACTTGACATGACTTGTTTACATTATTGATCCTCCTGATCAGAACATCGAGGCATGACAATATGACTCAATTATATTATAGATACATCTCGGAATAAACATCGGGTTACAATACATAAGATACATAGATGAATACATTCCGAAGTTACAAATACATCAACAAGACCCCAATAGTTCATCCATTCCCTCCATTTTTTTGAATTTTTCACTTACAACCCCTATCACACAATCTTGTGAATTACAAATGTGATATTGTCATTGAATTATTTTAACTCGTGCATATATATTTTCCCACATTAGAATTCAAAGCAGCAGATGGGCCTCACCATGCCTATTTAAAATACATAGGCTTTTCAACTAAACACCATTGCCTTAGCATTTTCAACAAGGAAGTTTGAAGGAAGTATAGAGTTCAAATTAAAAGGAGCTCCAACAGGGAAGAAGGCCATGCATCGTTAGTGTTCAAAGTTGCAAGGGACTAGAAAATTATCAAACCCATTTTTATCAAGCACCTGAAGCCTTCACTACTCCACTACGTTGCTTAATTCTTGAACTACAGAATTTATCATATTGTAATTCAAAATGGTTGCCTCATTTATTTATATTTAAATAACTTCAAATAGAGGTAGTCCTTGTTATATAGTTGTTGTCTTCAACATAAAATCCACCCCAAACATATCATTCTGACTCCATATCCCCTATTGATTCCCACTCCTTTTGTTCTGAATACTTGTATTATGGACTAATAGGAGCACCATTCCTTTC
>LPNX010307386.1:38774-58839 GCA_001517045.1 Pseudotsuga menziesii | reverse complement strand
TCAAGGAGTTGTGTTGGGAAATTTGCAAGCACGGGAGCAGGATGAGGGGGGAAACCAAGGATAAGTTATATAACAGTGAATTCAGAGTCCACTATGTGGAAAACTACTCCCACGCTTCTGGGTCACCCAACCATGAAACTAGGGAAATTTATTCAGTCCCGTCGACCAGGGGCTTGGGAAAAGAACAGAGGTCTTATCATGCCTTCAGATATCAAAAAATATGGGTTGTGAAATTTAGTAACATCATGTGCAGGTAAACTAGCTCATCATATCCATACCTCATTTCATCATTATTGTTATCATATGACCCCTTCAACAAGATTTACAAGTCACATCCTATGTGTCGTTATAGCCGCATCGAGTCTTGTCTCGAATAGGTGGTTCATTCTTCATAAAAGTCCCTCAAAGTCTAGTCATAATAATCTCCAAAGTCAACGTAAAAATAGGGTGTTACAATAATTTCTTCACCCCTTCCCCATTGTGCAACAAAGTCCTCTAATTTTCCCTATCTTTCAGAAATGACCCCCCATGAGTACCGTGCACTTTCATCATCTCAAGTGGATCCTAGTTCAGGAACACCAGCTTGATTTTCGGTAGCTTATGATCCATGTCAAACCTCCATTCCTACTCCTCCAATTTCAAATCATGTGTCTACCTCTAGTTCTCCCATATCTTCTACCACTAGGGGCAAACCCCTAGCCCAAGTTGTTTCATTAGTAAGTGGAGTTACTTCCAGTGCAAGGCATGCCCTTGTTGTAGAACAACCAACACTCATTGTTCCATCCACAAACACCAATATAGTTATTCCTCTTTCTAATACAGAGAAAACCTTAAGGGTACAACCTGTATTTAATCAATCTTATTGGCGTTATACTTACTCGGTAAACCAACCACCTATAAGTAATGTGAATTATCAAACTACATATTTAGGGATTGTTTATCTGAGGATTCCTTACCTGGGAAATATTTTTATGCCATGGGGGAAACCTAATTGGTCATATATGCCTATGCCTAGAGGAAAACCTATGAATACTGTTGGATGTTATGGAGGGCCACCTTCTAGTGGTCCACCTTTTGGAGGGACACTTGGTGGAGATCCACCTTCTAGAGTACCACCACCCGAAGGAATTCAATTTAGGGGACCACCATCTGGAGTTCTAGCTTCTATAGTACCACCACCTCAAGGACCCCCTCCACCTAGAGGACCACCTTCTGGAGGCCCACCACCTAGAGGACCCCCTCCACCTAGAGGAGGCCCCCCTCCTAGAGGCCTTCCTTCTGGAGGTCCTCCTCTTGGAGGTCCATCGCCATCAAGAGGATCATCTACAATAGGTACATCAATCAACTTATGGTCCTACTCATATACATATTCCATATCAATATTACCAATATGTACAACCTAATCAACAAATTCCTTTTTTGGAAACTTTGGAATTGCCTTATTTGTCCAAGCTTATCAATGATCCCATCCAACATAGCCCTTTGTGGCCTACAATTCCGGTTAAGTTTGCTTTAGACATCCCTAAGTTTGATGGGAAGTAGGGAGAGGATCCAAAAAAAAACATTATGACATTCCATCTATGGTGCTCTTCTAACTCCTTGATGAATGACTCTGTCCATTTGAGGATCTTCAAATGAAATTTAACTAGCATGACTGCCAAGTGGTACATTGATCTTCTATAACATTCATTTGTAGATTTCAACTCATTGGAAATAGTTTTTCTTACCCATTTCCAGTTGTATATATGTTATAAAACATGTACTGATATTTTAACATCCCTTCGTCAGAATACTTCCACACATATATAATATCATATTCATGAGTGGAGGATGTGGCGGCAATTCATTAAAGCTCCTATCCTAGACCAATTGTTGGATGATTGGTTTACGAAATCCTTATTTCCTCCCATTTCCTATGATGTGGCTATGGGAGGTATTGTCACTGAAGAGAAGGCTATCAGTCAGACTCAGTATCTGGACTTGGTTTATTCTCAATCCATAACTTTGTATGATCTGATCCCTCAAGCTCCTTGTCCCAGTACAGACCCTGCTAAACCACCTGTAGAGACTTTTGTTGATGGTGTTGTAGGATCAATCCATCCCCCATTCACAGTGAAACCTTCTAAGGAACAAAGTACTTCTACCATTTCTCCTTCTATTCCTACAGTTTTCGCCGAGGTGAATGCCATTCAAACTACACAGACACCTGATAATAAAAAGAAAGGAAAAGGAACAGGTAAAAATTCAGGAAACCAACAAGAGAACCCCAATACCGCTACCTCAGATAATGAAAACAAGGGTAAGAGGAAGGATAACTATCCTTTCCTACTGTGTGGAGGTGATCACTTCACAAAATAGTTCCCTCATCATGAAGAAATTAATAAATTTTTAAAAAATAACCCTACATCGATGGTACTTACTGATCCTTTTCCATATCAACATCAGTTAATTGACCAAATGTCTTCACAAGGAACCCAAAAATCTACTGAAGAGATTTGAGTGATGTCTGCTGAAACTATTAACTTGACTACACGTAGTTAGACATATGAAAAACCAGTAGAGAATAAAGATGAAGGTACTTCTTATGAGAAAGTTCCTCCTACAAATTCTTCTCCTCCACCTATGTCTAATGACCCTCTTACGATTGAGAAACCTAACCTCAACTTGATTTTGTGCCCACCTAAGAGTACTCTTTGGAAATATATATTTAATCCAAATGGTCGAGCCGCTCAATTCTACAACGTTGTTGAATATTTGGCTTAAGAACCTTGTGCTATGTCTACACAAGAGGTACTCCAAAGTTTCCCTATGCATCGTAACAATCTGTTGATGGATTTAGGGGCCTTAGATCCAGATAATACTAATATGATTTAGTTTAATGTGGAGAATTACAAGTCTAGGTTACCCCACCAACTCGCATTTCAAATCGTGACCAGGCTATTTGGGAGGAAGGTCCATTGTACTGTATTGGACAAGGGAGCTTCCACTTCAGTGTTTTCTATGTCTTGCTTGAGAGCCATTGGCTCTCCCGAACTTACTAAGTCACCTCCCACTTTGAAATATTTCGATGGATGAGGTTTCCAAGCTCATGGTCTATCACCGGAACTATCGATCGAGCTAGGGGGGAAGACTGTTTCCATTTAAGTGGAAGTGGTCTATGCTCCGTTAGATTACAAAATGCTATTTGGGAGAGATAGGTTTCACACTATGATGGTTTTTTGTACTCTCCAATTCCCTCACTTAGGGAAGATTGTGATTTTAGATCAACTTGATTTTTCTTCACCTGATGTTACTTCCCCTAGCGCAAAAAATATTCCTATGCTAGGGAAATCCACTCCGCCTTATCAATCGATTGGGGTTGGGATGTTGAAGGATTTAAATCTCATGGGTGTGTTTTCCTTGACCCCTCCTAGTACGAAAGTAGCAACTATGAACATGATTTCCACAACCGACCACATTCCTAAAGGTCAATAATTTGTTGAGACATATTCTTTAGGTCCTCATGAAGCACTTTACAATGCTATACAATCTGTTTCCGATGTATACTATGATCATCATCATCTAGTGGCATCATATCCTTACCACCTACCCGATTGGCTAGGTTCCCCTCTCCCCACTCTAGATTACCTCTCATAGTCTTTCCCATCAGATGAGTCTATTATGGAGATCATGGGTGTGGATGAACCTATATGGGAATATCGTCAACATAGGTCCTCTTTCCTTCCCAACGCTAATTTGATAGACTCCTATTTTTTCTCTCTCATTAGTTCTGATATTGTTGAAAATCGTCAAACGAATGTGTTTTTACAAGACACTGAATTCCAAAGGAAACCTGTGTAACATCACTCAGATAAATCCTATTGACATATCAATGAATCCTGGAGCTCTTGAACATGTTCATGTAGGCCATAACTGTTCAATTGAAGAAAGTGAAAAGTATAGAGTTTTGTTCAAAGAGTTCTGACATGATTTTTCTTGGACGTATTAAGAAATTTTTGGGATTGACATATCCATTTTTGTACATGAGATCAAGACTCACCCCATGACGAGACTAGTCTAAAAAAAAATCCATCAAGTCCATCCAAGGAAAGCTGCAGAAATAAAAGTCGAGGTTGAAAAAATTATCAAAGTTGGTTTTATTTATCATGTACTGCTAAATGAATGGGTATCTAATATTGTTCCTGTCGCCAAAAAGTAGGGCACTATTATGGTTTGCATCGATTTCCAAGAGTTTAATAAGGCTTGTCCTAAGGAAAAATTTCCTACTCCACATATGGATCAAATCATTGAAAACTGTCCTGGGATTGTCGTCTTCTCATTTATGGATAGATTTTACGGCTATAATCAGATAGAAATTTTACTCGTCGACCAGCATAAGACGAAATTCATTTATCCATGGGGAACCTTTTCCTATTGGAAGTTACCCTTTGGTTTTAAAAACGTTGGAGATACATTACAGCATGCCATGTCCTATGATTTTCATGATATTAAACACATCATGGAACCATATTTGGAAGAACTCCCTGCTCATTCACAGTAGCGAGAGGATCATCCAGGGAATCTTAGGGACATTTTCCTTCGATGATGTCATTATCAAATCCATATTAATCCACATAAGTGTGTAACTTGTGTTCATACTGGAAATCTTCTTAGATTCGTGGTTTCCAAAGATGGCATCTAGATAGATCCTTTGAAAATAGCTGTTATTTTTTCCTTACCCACCGCGAGAGAAAAAAATTTCTTCGTCGTTTTGTGTGCAACTTTGCAGAAAAATTGCATGGCTATATGTGTCTCTTGAAAAATAATACTTCGTTTCTTCGGGATTACAAGGCCCAAAAATCTTTTGATAATTTGAAACACTCCCTAGAACATTCACCGATGTTACACCCCACTAATTATTCAAAAGACTTTATCCTTTATGTTGTCGCCTCCACTACTACCATCGGTATGGTTCTGGTCTAGGAATATCTAAATGGATAAGAGCATCTGATTGTGACTATTTAAGTAAGAGTCTCCTTGACTCTGAAACTTGTTATTCACATGTGGAGAAGCTAGATTTGGCTATGATCATAGTTGTACAACATTTTCGTCACTACATTATACTACTCACTACAACTGTTCTTGGTGATCAAAACCATATGTATTACATTTTGACTCTTCAATTGATAAGGGGAAAGTATTACCACTGGATAGTTATATTGCAAGAATTTGATCTCAAGTTTGCTAACGCTACTTACAAGAAGTCCTTAGTCTTTTCAGAGTTAATGTGTGACCTTCCCTGTTCTCTCATGGAAGCTGATGACACTGATTCATTTCCAGATGAATTTTTTTTCTTGATCATCACAACTGACCCATGGTATGGAGATTTGATTATCTATCTCCAAACCCAAAGATTTCAACCTGATGTGTCCTATGACGATTGTCACCGCATCTGCCACTATGCTAAATATTACCACATTCTAAAAGAATGGTTATAGCATTGTGTTATAGAATCTATTCTCCAATGATGTCTTACTCATGACAAGGTTGAAAAAGTATTCAATGACTGCCACTCTGGAGCATGTGGTGGTCATCTTTCTGGGATGTCTACAGCTCATAAAATCCTTCTTGCTGGGTATATTTTTCCCTCAATCTTCAAAGATTTTCATGAGGTGGTTCAAAATTTCCCACCCTGTTAACATTTTTATCAAAAAAAGTGCACCCACCTTGCTCCTTTACACATCATTATTGTCGTTGGTCCTTTTTTGAAATGGTGGATATGTTTTATGCAATGTAATCCTACCTCAGCCGGGGGACATGGTTACATCATTGTAGTCATAGATTATTTCAAAAAATGGGCTGAGGCAATTCCTACATATGCAGAGGATGGTAGGACTTCCAACCTCTTCCTTTTCAATCATGTAATAACTAGGTTTGGAGTTCCACAAGCCATAGTCACTGATCATGGGCCCCATTTCCGTAATCGTATGATGAATGAGCTGAGTACTAAGCTGGGTTTTTGTCGTGAAAAATCAACTCCTTATTATCCACAGGATAATGGTCAAGTCGAAGACATTAACAAAGTCTTGAAGACTATGTTGCGTAGAATGGTTGGAGATCACAAATCCAACTGACACTTAACTCTATTTTCTACACTATGGGATTATAGAACTTTGGTTAAAACAACAACTAGTTTCATGTTGTTTCAGTTGGTATATGGACTAGAAGCTCTCCTACCTATTGAATGTTAGATCCTGTCACCTTAAGCTTGTAGTTGAGCTTCTCTCAAATACTTCTATCGAAGAAGAACATTTTCTGTATTTGAAAAACCTTGATGAGAATCAAAGAGATTTTTCCTTGGCTAATGAGGCACATAAAAAACGCGTTAAGGCTCAATACGATAAATTTGTTCAACCTCATGTATTTAATGAAGGTGACATGGTTCTAAATTATGACCAGAAACATGACAAACTTGGAAAAGGCAAGTTGGATCCATGTGGTATTGTCCCTACATCATGAGTAAAGTCTTAGAGAAAGGGTCCTATGATCTTGAAGATTACGATGGGATACCTTTTGGGAAACCTCGCAATGGGATGTACCTGAAGAGGTACTATGCTTGAATACATCTCTGTTTTAGTACCTTGTATATATGTGCATTGATTGACATTTTGGTGTGGTTTTAGTATTTCAATATGGTTTTGAGTTTTTTGCAGTATTGTTTATACCATGTTTTGGTTATGTAGAACAAATGGCTTTTTATGGTTTTCCTTATGGTGTTTGTATTCATACCCTCAACCTTGCTTCAGCTGCTTGGGTTTTGTATTCCCCAACTCATGATCTAGTCGGTTCAGGAGCAGTTTGTGTAGGTCCAACCACAAATAATATCACTGAGTATCATGCGGTAATAGGTTTGTTAACCAAGTTTGCATCTCGGGACATTGATCGCTTGGTAGTTTTCATGGGCTCTCAGCTAGTGTTTTTTCACTTGAACCACGTGTATGCCTTCTGAAACCCTACACTTCTTTGTATGTTTCAAAGAGTGTGTTTCTTAGAAATATCATTTGAATCAATTACTTATCAGCATATTCCTAGGTCTTGTAACACTGCTACAGACTCATTGGCCAATTACATATTGGACTGGTATATTTCCCACACATAACATTTGATAAATGAAATATGGTTCATTGTAAATAAACATAAACAATAAAAAGACATAAAAACTAATATAAATATCATTCGACATTTGAACATATATAAGCCACCATAGATAAGTCTGTATACATACATACATACATACATACATACATACATATACATATACATATATATATATATATATATATATAAGAGTGTTTTACAAAAAATATGGTCTTGAGACATTGAAGCACATTGGATTTTAGATATACAAAATGACAAAATTAATGAAGCTAGATAGATTTAAGTGTCTACAAACATGTAGGATAACTAGTGATGCTCATGGTAACACATGATGGCTCTCGCTACCCTCCATAGATGGAATACAAATTGACCCAATACTCCAGTGGTATGCCTCTGGTACCTCCTAGGGAGGTCATCTACAGAAATTTCTGGAATATCTAGAGTTAAGCCATTGAGGTTCTCCTCCAACTCAGTCAACTCGTCATCTCCTCTGTGGAAAAAGAGTTCCTTCGCTGTCCTGTCAATTGGGAAAGAACCCCTAGGTCATGCATCTCCTACATCTGCATGAAATTTTTTTGGTCTCGTTATCATGCATAAAAATTATAAAACATAAAATACAAAAAATAATCAAAATCTTGAGTATTCTTCTTACCAATATCGCCCCATTGGGAACCTACTGGAAGCATAGGTTTGGGTCTCCCCTGAAGTCAGACCCAGCGTATCCATAATCCTCAAACATGAGTATTTGGTCCTCCAACCAATAGAAAAGGGGCTCCCATACTTGGCTTTGGACACATCGCCACCAGTGCAGGCCATGATCTGTACCCACCATAGCATGCGAGGATATCATGCTCTCAGGTCGATGAAAAATACTTGTGGCCTCAGATTAGGTACCTGCTTGAAGAATAAGGATGCCAATATGGTACCATAACTAGATAGTTTCAACTCTCCCTGTTGACACTTATTCAGCTTCTCCTTGAAAGTGCTCAGTAAAGCCTCAACCCAGTTAAAGACTATAGGAGCCATAGCCTTCAATGCATAGAGGACATGTGCTCAAGAATCTTGATTATCCCCTTGGATCCCTGCAACATGTTGCGTGGTTAAAATCACTGTGTGAAGATGCAAATCCATCAGCTCTTTTATTGGGATATTTTCCCCAGACATCTAAGTACTGGGAAATCAGTGACGATCTATGAGATTCTCTATGGTGACATCTCCTCCTCGAGGACCTATCTTTGAGATAGGAGCCCCATGCCTAGATAACCCTATAAGGAAGTAGATGTCTTCTACTTCCACGGTAAGAACGTGGGCCCCCACTTCGAAATATTGTTGCTCTAGATTCCACATTCTTAGTATATAATCCAGCAATCTCACATGAGACTTCATGCTTGGAACATGGAAAATTTTTAGGAGGCCACAACCCCATAGAGCGGCTATAGATCCATCATCTTTTCCATCCCTAGCATCATCATCTTCATGTTTCCTCTCCTTCCAGACAACCATTTTTTCCAAAGTAACCTCCCAAAAAACAAATTTGAAGTATTAGAACACAATTCCAATCATCAAAAATACTTTAAAAACTTTGTTTTGGCTTGGGAATTGTGCATTTTAGGGTATCCTATGGAATTACCCCTATCTCTTTGACACAGAGCAGGGGCACCACCTTTTTTGTCTTGAAATCTATAGTTTCACTCGAGCACCACTTTTCCCGAAAGGGGAAAGCATGTTACCCTGCGGGTGTTTTTTACCCTAGAGTAAAAATCCCAAAACCCTAATGAAATTGCATGGAATGAAAAAATGAAACCATGAAAATGTTAGGATTGGGTTTGGCTCTTACCTATACATGACAAATCGAAAAATGGCTAGTTGATAACTCCAGAATCCTTGCCTGAAATTTTCATAGAAATGGCTCCAAATAGCTCTCCAACTTGGTAAATAGTGAAATGGTATGTTATTTTTACTATTCATTTGTTTTTATATGAAATATTTTAGGGTTTATTGCATTATTTTAATCATTTTAATTATTTTATTAATAAATTCCCTTTTACATAGTCATTAAAAACTATTTTTTAAAAATATTTTGGAGGTCTAATTATCTTTTAGAAAGGTTTTGCAAGGATGAGAGTTAAACATTTTTCTACTTTCATAAAACGAAAAAATTCATTGAGTGCTAATTTCAAAATTTTGGTCATGCTCTTTAAACCTAGTACCAAACTTTCAAGTCAATTTTCACTTATTTTTAGACTCATGAAACTCCTTCATCATGAAAAGAAACCCTAATGGAGTCTTCTTTAATATCTTTTCAAACTTCTTAAATGTGAAAAGACCGTTGAGGGAACTTATCTTCTTCATGCTCGTAAAAGTACTTGAAGAGTCGTCTTTTCAACGGCATTTTACCCCTTTTTCGGTTCATATTGACTTATTACGAAAAAGGAATAATGTAGTTGATCTCAGCTAGAAGAGTTCTCTTAAGAATTATTTTATACTTTTTCTATCCCTAGGGACTAAATTATACGAAAAGGACCTTTTGAAATCTTCTTTCATTTTTGTTTAGACTCTAAACATGAACGATACCGAGTTAACTTTTAATGGAGTCATTAAATTAAACACTGATAGCACCTCTTTTTGGGAACGAACTCCTCCTTTCTCAGGTTCATGAAACATATGAGAATGGACTTAACTTGGATAAGCTACAACAAGTGTTTGTTACCCTCTTTGAACTTGTAAAAATGAAAATAGGAACTCATCAATCATGATGGGGAAATTAAGGGAAGGGAACTATATTTAATTTGCAATAATGGCAGTTGTTAGTCACCTTTGAACATGGCACTTTTATGCATTTCATTCATTCAATTAGGTATTCATATTGCTTCCAATTCGATCCACTTTCATGATTCATGTCACTGCTTTGAGTCTTTCAAAGAATGCATCGTCCACCGTCGCATTATGTCTTGGTATCCTCTCGTCAAGTCAATGCTACCAATTCTTTGGTTGTGTCACCCAATGTTCAAAGGGAAGTCATATTGAGAGTTTACATATGTAGTCAAACTTTTTTGTCATTCATATTTGATTCAGTTCTATGGTTACATCATACTCAAAATTCCAGAAATTTGTTTCAAGATTCATTTCGTAGATGTGGGATTCATTATGGCCCTCCTTCGGTGAGACTATTCCTATCGACTTCAGCTTAGCATCCAGGAATTAGTATTAGAAACAAACAACAAGTACCTTGAGATATGTATGCATCAATGATAGATCCTCTCACTTTATAAATAGGCTTACATCATTGAAATTTTATCGAAAGAGTCAACTGAGTGTTCAACATCAGATCATATATTCACACTCGAGAGATTGTACTAGGGTACCTTGGGATTCATCGACATCAATGGTGATCTCCCTCGTACTTGTTAATAGTTCTCATCATTGACCGATAATCAAGTGGTTTCTACCATGTTCAACACCAAAACCTTGTAATCACATAGATAGAATCGTACTTTGTTAAAGATGAGATGAAGACCTTCGGTATCTATTAAGCACTCATTGATTTCCTCGGGTTGCGATGCAATATTTTTATGTGTCCTGGCATGGATCCACATTTGTAATTTGCATCCATATGACATAGATCTACATTGTATGTCTATTAGCTATGTCCAACTTTGAGTATTCTTCACATGGATGTACATTTTATTCTAGTAGCTATGATTATTCATCCCTCTCATGGATATGCCTTGTATTGGTCTGCAATGATGATGATGAGACATTTGGATATGTGTCAAAGTATTGATGTATTGCAGAAAATTTGGGTTGATGATGATCTATAATCAAGCGATTTCTTGCCTTGAAACGATAACTCGTTCTTACAAATATTTCACCTATCCTATTCCTCTAGCCTCATTCTTTGGGGGACATTCTATTACACATAATTCTTGTCATGACCATATAATGCGAACCAGAACTTCAAAAATTGCCTCAAATCCCCAAAATGTGATGTTAAACCTTGGCCACGACTCATATTTTCATACTCGTGTCCACCACTGCCTTTTGTCTTTATACAATAAGCATTACCCCTTTTAGTAACACCACTTTTCAATTGATGTGAGTAGTTCCAATGCCTAATCCCTTTGAGAAATAAGTGGTGCAACCCTGGTAACACTCTGTCTCCATAGAAAAAGAGTGGTGCTTTAGTTTTAAAAGGAAAAAGATAAAATTCACGAAGCTTCTCAAAGTTTAGCTTCGTGGCACCCTCATCCCTACTCTTATGGACCACTTGGACTCGAGATCCCCCTAGTAGGATCTCCATTCTACCTCGTCCACTATTTTCTCCACCATCCCTATCCTCCCAAGGGCTATAAGTATTGGTTCATACCCCATGGGTAAAGGGAGAAATGTTATGTTGTTGCACCAAAGTTCTATCCAAATCTAGGGTGAGCATAGAGAAGACAAGTCGAAGCTTTGAGGACAAGACTTGGCATGAGAGGAGGCATCACAAAACTAAGGCATAATGGTTGAAAACTCTCTCTTTATTTGACTATGCAATAAAAATTTTCTTTCCCATAATTCTCATTGTGTTTAAATCACTAGTTTTATTATCAAAATCCTTAGTCTTTGATATAGGATAATAGATTGCTTTTGGTACTTTTGATCTTGTGTTCTTTGTGATGTGTTTTTACAAGTAAACTGTGGATATCTAGCATTATTGAAGGCTAGAGAATCGCACTGTATTGCAGGTGAAAGTTTCATTCCAAACATCTGTTTATCTTAGGGAAAGTTATCTTTATTGTTATTACTCATTTGTTCTAGTTGTGAAGGATTCAAGCTAGGGAAACAACTCATGTCCGCAGGAGGTGAGTATTTCCAGCAACATTATATTTCTGTTGAGCCTTTGTTTCATAATTCTTGGCTCTGGTCTATAGTAATTTATGGGATCGGACCATATTGGTATAGGATGGATTAGTAGAAGAGTCATTTTGCATGCCCCCGGCATTTTTCAAATCACTAGAAGTTGCATCTTGACCTTACAGGAACACATCCTTCAGGATGATAGGTTGTTGTTGTTTCAGCAAATTCTATGCTTGATCCATTAAGGGACATTGATAGGTCAAATGGTCTTCTTGGTAGAGCTTGCAAGGAAACTTAACTTTATTCTTTTGTTGCACCCCCCCTCCCCCAGCATTGTTTGTGGGTTTCTGCTTGTTTTGATTTCCCTCACCCTTCTTACCCTTGTTATTTTTCCCACCATGATGTTGATTTCCATTTTGGGTAGATTGCTCAATTAAAAATTTGCATTCTGGGGTGAGGGGTGTTAAAGTATTGTAACTTTGGAAGATATTATATTGTACTATTGTTGTATTATCCTTCGGAGATGTTATTCCTCCATTCAGGGATGTCCTTGATGTAATTGGTCATGTAAAAGTCATGAGGTAAACCCTCTGGTGTACAAGAAAAAACTTGCAACAAAGTTCGAGATGAAGGATATTGATATCTAGTGACCTCAATGGTTGACTCTAGATGGATACACAGAAGACTAATAGAAAAGGAGGCTACCTATCACTGCAATGTCCTAATACATATGGAGAGCGAGGATGGTCCTCCACATCAAAGGGAGTGACTACGGTAGATATCAAAGTTCAAGAATCTTGACATGATTCTTGAGATTAGAGGTATGATGAAATCCAAATGACATTTTACTTATCCAAGGAAAATATGCAGAGAAAATGGGGTGGCACCTAAAGGGTACTATAGAAATATGGTGACTTGGATTGAGTTGATAGTACTACGAACTCCAACATATTGCAAAAAGTATAGTGTTTCTCTCAATGCAACCAAGGATGAATATATTACAGCTAAGAAGAAAGAAAGTAAAAATTCCTCAAGTAATGAGGAATATGATTCGGAATAATTATACCGATGAAGATGAATATTATACTCTTATCCATTTCACTATTGGATAAGAAGGGATGCACTAGTAGGACACACAGACATAGTTCTATGTGATCTATAGTGTAAGAAGACTTGCTCAGTATTTCCTACCATGATCAAGATAGGAACAGGTCCTAAGAATTAGACGATGAAGTTGAACACACTATAAGAGACTCCAGTAATTCAAGAAGACAGAGATCAAGATGGAGTCTACCAAACAAACAAAGATAAGTATTTGAATTTTCATTTCCTATATATCTATTTGTTCAAGATGTGTACATAGATATTTTTCTAGATTCAGGAAATGTATTATGCATATTATAATATTTGTAGCTTACTGCTAATATGAAGGTGATGGGTAAGTGGCTTATGTTATTGTACAACATTGCATTGATACTTATGAAACCTCCTTTATGAAATAATGTCTTGGCAAGATGGAAGGAATATAGAAAGTTACCATATGTATACGGGATATAGATTATTGTTGCATTAGTGAAAATAGTTGCATGATTATATGATATATATCTTTATGCATGATAAGTTGTCAATATGAATATGTTACGAAATGTTTCTAATCATACAACTGTATTTGACTTATAGAAAGGATTGTATGAAATCACCTACAAGAGAAGAAATGATGAAGTTGTGAATGTACGATACAATTGTGGATTTACAAGAGAAGAATGCTGCAAGTTGTAAATGTACGATGCATTTGCAGATGTACAATAAGAGAATATTAAAGAATAAGTTGCAGAAGGGAGCTATAAATCTCAAGCATGTTCCTACAGAGGAACAAGTAGCATATGTGTTGACTAAGCCTCTATCTCGTGTAAAGTTTTAAGACTTTAGAGACAATATTAGTGTATTCTAAAAGGACCTCTCTCGAAAGAGGGAGTGACGATAGATGGAATAAGGATGCAGTGGTGGTAGCTCAATCTAGAGTAGGGTATGTCTGGCTAGGCTTGTTGGCCCAAAAGGGTCAGTAAGTCAGACGAGGCCTATTGATCCTAGGGGAATTAGTATGTCTGGATAGATAAGTTTAACCCAAGTGGGTTTGTAAGCCACGACAAGACTTGTTGATCCCCAGGAAGATCCATATATCTAATTACGCTTGTTGTCTTGAAAGGGTTGGTAAGTTAGACAAAATGCTCGGATGGATCTACCACAGAACTCACCATGATGCTACTCTGAGATAGTTAGAGGGTAAGAAGTGGTTAGTATGTTAGGCTAGGCTTGTTTGGCCCAAAAGGGTTTGTAGCGGGGTTTTCACCATTGCTACATGTAAAAGCACATCCCTCATGTCAATAAGGAAGTAGGGTAGAGTTTGTGGTTTTGATGTATATGTAACTCTGGAGTGTATTTCACTTGTATTTCTTATATATTGTAACCTGATGTTTATTCTGGGATGTACTTGAGTTATGTAATGCCCTGATGTTCCTATTTGGAAGGTATGTCATATAAACAAGTCATGTCAATTCATTGTGGGTAACCCTCCTATTGTCTAAGGGTTAAAGTCACCGTAGTTCTGGGGCACTAGGGTTATTAGACTCTCCTAGTAGAGGTCGGACCTGGTAGGGTTTTAGTCATGTCGGAATTAGTATAAATAGAGAACTAGAGTCTCTATTTATCACACAACTCATACACACTCAAGTGTAGCGCATAGTTGAGGAAGGAGAAGACACTGGGGCTAGACAAGAAAATGGTTAATGCTGTCGGGAGATCACTTACTGTTTTGGGGCTTTTCTATTTTGGTGTTGATTCTATCTCTGAGGAAGTTGCAGGGTTTTCACCATTTATGGTTTCCCTGAGGATAAACAGTGTGTTCATTGTCTCTTGTGTTTGATTGTTGTGCTTGTTATTCTCTCAGTAAAGATCCTAATATAATGCTAGCTTAATGATGAAATTATAACATGGTATCAGAGCTAACCTGAGAAGAAGACACTATGCAGCTGCAGGAACTAGGGATTCCTAGATTGTGGATCTTCCTCCACATATTTTCAGCAAAAGTAAGGTGGAATAACTCTCCTCCTTAGGGCGCATCTTTCTGTTGAAGCAGAATCCAATTCTGAGGTTTTTCAGTTTTGGACCCAACACTGCTGCTAGAAATTAGGGATTTTCACAGTTTCACAGAAGAGGAATTTTTCAGTGATCCTAGGCCTGGATTGATCTCCTCCCCAAAATTGAATTTGGGGATAAATTTCAAGGCATTTGGGTGGACAGATCTTTGGAAAAGAAAAAACCTAATTTGCTACTGAACTAGCACTGCAAGATTTCAGCTCCAAATCCAGATCCAACATCTTGACCTGGTAAGATCTAAATATTTTGTATTTCCATTTGAGGTTCTCAATTTAAGATGTCTCATCATACCAATCTTGATGAAAATCTTGAGGGAGCTGATAACTTCCGATCTTGGAAGTATAGGATCTCCTTGGTCCTAGAAGAGAATGAGTTGGACTCCTATATCAATGAGGAGGTTCCAGTTATAGAGGGAGATGATGCTAAGGCCTTGCATAAGAATAAGTTGGTTATGGAAAAGAGAGTCATTGTTGATTCTATCAAGGATCATCTCATACCACAGGTGTCCTCCTTCAAGACACCTAAAGCTATGTTTGATGCCCTAACCAAACTGTTTGAAGGGAATAACATAAACATGAAGATGACTTTGAGAAACCAATTGAAGAATGTGAAGATATAGAATGCTGAGACTATTCAGTCTTACTTTACAAGGGTTTCTCAGATCAAGGAGCAGCTAGAAGTAGTAAATGAAGAAGTGGAAAATGCAGATATTGTGATGACCACCTTGAATGGTCTCCCTAGATCATGGGACTCCTTCATTCAAGGAATCTGTACTAGAAAGAAGTTAGTTAATTTTAGTAACTATGGGAAGAATGCTCTCAAGAAGAAGCTCAGATAGCAGCTCAAGAAGAGAATATGGGTAGTGAATATCAAGCTCTCACAGTTCACTCCAAGAAAAACAAGAGGAGCAATTATCACTCCAAACGTAAGATCTCACACTCTAGAAAATATCTAAATACTATTAGATGTTACACATGTGATGAGAAAGGTCACATATCAAAATTCTTCCCTAACAAAATAAATCTAAGGAAGAAGGGAAACAAAATAAGACATCATGCCCATGTTGTAGAGGATGATGAACCTTCCACAAAGAGAATCAGACAAGAGAGTGATGACTCTTCAATTGAGGATGAATATGTTCTAATCTCCGCTCTCATGGGAACTGTTTCACATGGAAGCAATGATTGGATTATAGACAGTGGTGCTTCCAATCACATGACTGAATTCAAAGAATCATTTGTGAATCTATCTGAACATGAGTCACCTCACAAGGCAAAACTTGGGGATGACTACCAGTATCCAATAAAAGGTAGTGGTGAATCCTTCTATAAACTAGACTCTGGAAAGTATTTGAAGATGAAGAATGTATTATTTGTTCCAGGACTAAAGAAGAACCTCCTCTCCATATCTACATTGGATGCAAAAGGAATGAGGGTTGCTTTTGTAGACGGCAAAGTTCTTATGTGGCAAAAGGGAAAGACTTTTGACGATGCAATCATGATTGGAGAATGAGAAGGAGGTCTATACAAGTTGAAGGTCCAACCAGATCAAGCTTTGGTTCATGACATAGTAGAACCAAATAAACTTTGGCATAGAAGGCTTGCACATGTACATTACAGAGCACTACCACTTGCAAGCAAAGCTGTTGAAGGTCTTTCAAAAATTCAAGCAAAACATGAAGGGGTCTGCAGAGGATGTGCAAAAGGAAAGAACACAAAGAAGACATTTCCAAGTAGTGAGAGCAAAGGAAAAGGAATCTTGGAAATCATCCACTCTGATGTATGCAGACCAATGTCATCAAGCTCAATAAGCGGGTGTGTGTACTATGTTTCTTTTATTGATGACTTTTCTAGGAAGACATGGATTTACTTCATGAAGAATAAAGATGAAGTGTTTAGCAAGTTCAAGGAATTCAAAGCCTTGATCGAGAACTAGACTGAAAACAAGATCAAGACTTTTCGATCAGACAATGGTGGAGAATTCACTTCAAATGAGTTCAAGGAACTATGTAAGGACTCAGGGATTAAGAGGGAGTTGTCCACTCCTTACAATCCACAACAAAATGGGGTTGCAGAGAGGAAGAATAGAACTATCATGGAAGCTGCAAGAGCTACGCTTCATGATCAAGATATTCATATGCATCTTTGGGAAGAAGCAGCCAAAACAATAGTGTATGTATAGAACAGTACTCCACACAGAGTACTCAAGAACAAGACTCCTAAAGAAGTCTTCTCTGGTAAGAAACCAGAAGTCATCCATCTCAGAATATTCGGTTATCCTGTGTACATACACATTCCAAAAGAGAAGAGAACAAAATTAGATCCTTTAGGAAAGAAGGGTATATTTGTGGGATACTATGAAAGCTCAAAGGCTTACAGAATATACTTCCCAGGGTTCAAAAAGATTGAAATCAGTAGGGATGTAACATTTGACGAAGATTCAGCCTACATCAAATCCAGAAAGAAATCTGCTAAAGAACCTGAAGAAGCAGAAGCTCCCAGAATTCATGATACAATCATGAACGAAGAAACTCAAGAAGAAGATCAAGAATTTGAAGAACCACAAAGACCCATAGATCCACCACAGGAGAAGAATCCTCACAAGAGGAAGCCTGCTTGGGTACGAGAGATTATCCAAGGTGCAGAAAAATATGGGGTTCTAGAAGAGAATCTCAAAGAAAGAAAGAGGACCAGATCCTATTCCAGTTATGTAGCTTTACTATGTGACTTCATTGATAAAGAACCTTCCAAATATGAAGAAGCGGCAGAACGGAAAGAATGGAAGGATGCGATGATCGAAGAGTATCAATCAATCATGAAGAATGATGTTTGGGATGTTGTCCCAAGACCAGAAGGGAAGTTAGTTGTAACTTCCAAATAGATCTATAAGATCAAGCATGTTGCAGACGATAGCATTGAAAAGTATAAGGAAAGATTTGCGGCTCAGGGTTTCTCTCAAAAAGAAGGAATAGAGTATGAAGAAACCTTTGCACCTGTATCCAGATACACTTCCATCAAATCGGTACTTACTCTGGCTGGAGTGATGAAATGGAAGATACACCAAATGGATGTCAAGACTGCTTTCTTGAATGGTGTAGTAGAAGAGGAAGTGTATGTGGAGCATCCACTCAGTTTTGAGACACATGACAGGGAGTCTCATGTGTGTAAACTGAAGAAAGCCCTGTACAGTTTGAAACAGGCACCTAGGACATGGTACGGTAGAATTGATAGCTTTCTATCTAGTTTGGGCTTTACCAAGAGTAAAGCAGATTCCAACCTTTACTACAAGGTGGAAGATGGCAACCCGGTGATACTTCTACTGTATGTAGATGATCTATTTGTGACAGGTATGGATGGGTTGATTGCTGATACGAAGAGAAAGCTTGTTTCTGAGTTCGAGATGAAGGACTTGGGAATGATGCATTATTTCCTAGGTATGGAGGTGTGGCAGACTACAGATGGAATCTTTATTGGACAAGGAAAGTATGTAGTAGAGATCCTGAAGATATTTGCGATGATGGACTGCAAGGAATTAACCACACCTATGGCATCAAACCTGAAGCTATTGAGTGATGCTTCATCAGAGACAATTGATGCCACGATGTATCGTCGGATGATTGGTTCCTTGATGTACCTAATGAACATGAGACTAGATATTTGCTTTGCTGTGAACACCTTGAGCCAATACTTGACAGATCCGAGACATGTTCACTTGACTACTGCAAAGAATATTATGAGGCACCTAAAGGGTACAGTTGATTATGGGCTCAAGTATAAGGCTGATCAAAGGATTAACCTAGAGGGTTATGTTGATTTATATTGGGCAGGAAGTTCCATTGATAGGAAGAGCACTTCAGGGTGTTGCTTCAGTATGGGATCAGGTGTGATCTCATTGTTTAGTAGGAAGCAATGTTGTGTGGCACTGAGTACAGCTGAACCAGAGTATGTTGTAGCTTGTTCAATTAGTTGTGAGGAAGTATGGTTGAGGAAGCTATTGTCTAATCTATTTGACCTCTAGTTAGATGCTACTTGTATATAATGTGACAAACAAAGTTGTGTAAAGTTGTCAGAGAATCTAGTATTCCATGACAAGTCGAAGCATATTGAGATCAAGTATCACTATATCAAGGATATGGTGTAGAGAGGGGCACTGAAGCTCCAATATGTTGCGACGGATGAACAGATAGATGATGTGTTGAATAAGCCATTGGCTAGGGTGAATTTTGAGTACTTCAGGGAGAAGCTTGGGGTTCTCTAGATCGAGGTTCCTCCCAGGAGGAAGTGATGAGTCTATGCTGAGCCCTTCTGACATGGTGAGAGAATTGGTTCCTTCCATGATCAGATGTAAGTGTTGTGTCATTCTGACATGGTGAGAGGATTGGTTCCTTCCATTGTCAAGTATATGTGGATGCCACATCTAGCATGAAAAAGGGCTGGCTCTATGAAGACACATCTAGTATGAAAAAGGACTAGCTTTGTATAGATGGCACATCCAGCATGAAAAAGGGTTGGCTCTGTGAAGACACATCTAGTATGAAAAAGGAATAGCTCTGTGTAAATGGCACATCCAGCATGAAAAAGGGCTGGCTCTATGGAGGCTCATCTAGTATGAAAAAGGACTAGCTCTGAGAAGGCTCATCTAGTATGAAAAAGGACTAGCTATGAGTAGCTGCCACATCTGGTATGAAAAACGACCAGCTCTGTGATGCCTCATATGGTATGAAAAAGGACTAGCTCTATGATGCCTCATCTAGTATAAAAAAGGACTAGCTCTGAGAAGGCTCATCTAGTATGAAAAAGGACTAGCTTTGAGTAGCTTCCACATCTGGTATGAAAAAGGACCAACTCTGTGATGCCTCATCTGGTATGAAAAAGGACCAGCTCTGTGATGCCTCATATAGTATGAAAAAGGACTAGCTCTAAGAAGGCTCATC
>LPNX010307386.1:3444-20024 GCA_001517045.1 Pseudotsuga menziesii | reverse complement strand
TTCCCTCTGACCAGCAACAGGGGTTTCAAATTTCCCGGCAGCCACAGCTAAAGAATCAGCTACCAAATTTTCATGTCTGGGAACTACCTGAATTGTATTCTCTGTAAAGAATTTTCTCAACATATCCCATACTTCATTTCTATAAGCCCTCATCCGAGGATGCCTAGTTTGATAGATTTCATTTACTTGATTTATCACCAACTCTGAATCCCCCAAGACTCTTATTTTTTGAGCTCCCAAATCTTTCAAAGCATGCAATCCCAATAACAAAGATTCATATTCTACCACATTATTTGTGCACTCAAATGTTAATTTATATGATAAAGCTTTGAAATCCCGAATAGGAGAAATTATATACACACCAGCCCCGGCACCTATTTTTGCAGCAGATACATCAAAATACATAATCCACTGGCCCTCCCTTTTTTGTTTCGCTTCCAAAGCATCATGTTCCATCAGTTCCTTGTCCTTATTTTCCTCGGACTTCTTCTGTGATGCCTCTTCTAAATCATGAGGGACAGCATCATTAAAGAAAATAGAAGACCCCAAATCAGTATCAACGGCATATATATGATGAATTTCAGGTTTATCCTGACTGCTCACTACATAAGGGGTTCTTTTTTCACTATATAATCTTCTGCTCCCATCTCGAACAGGAATTGTAGCATAAGACATATCCATCTGTAAACTACCTTTCAACTTGGAAGTCCAAGATCTTGACAACAGTACCCCGAACTTAGGTGGAATATCTGCCACTACCACATCCATGACTATAGTTTTAGATGGCAATTTATTTAGGGTTACCACCATATATTTAATCAAACCAAGGCATTTCAATCTTTTAGAATCAAACGAGTACAAATCTTTATAAGGTATTGTTGCTTCTAATCCCAAACTCTCTACCACTCCTTTCGGCATTAAGTTATGTGATGCCCCTGAGTCTAGCATAGCATTGTGGACCACATTATCATGCACATTTAAACTCAAATAGAAAGGAGGGACTTCTTCACTTTCTAAATTTTCAACCTTTGACCCAAACGAAATAGCAGGGTTATCATCGTTCAACTCTAAAATGTCAGATTACCATTCTCCTTGATTTTTGACCATTTTTGTGATAGTATTTTTGTATTTAGTGTTTCTCAATAACTCATTAAATGGAACAGAGATTTTTAACTTTGAAATTTCATTTTGTAAATTAAAGCCAGAACTAATTCTCTCCACATCGACCAGAGCCACCTACTTTATTATTTTATCTCTTTGTACATCATTTTCAACCTCTTTATTTACAAAAGACTCTTTTCATAGTTCTTTTCCCTTTTCTACATTCAAAGAGCTAGTGGAAGGCTGATTTGGGTTTGCCTTTCCTTTATTTATGAGGACATACCTGTTCCTCAGTCTGATTTTCCTCTACACATCATCCATAGCATGTAAATAAACCCTTTGATACTGCTCGGTCTCTATTTCAAAATCTTCATTTCCACCTTCCTGTTCAAACATGGTATGCTCTTCCTCAGTAAGATATACCTCTTAATCCTGTTCTCCAAAAAGATGAATCTCATTTTCAGGGGGATCTTCTTCACCAGCGACATAATTTTCCGGAAATGGTGGACGAATTTGTTGTTCCTCCTGATTTCTTGGATTTCTTACGTCTCTTTGTCGGTTTTGGGGAGGAACAGGAGGATTTGGTCTTCTGAAATTAGGATTCCTGATTTGAGGTTCAGCTTGTTCTCTATTGAATCCCCTATTATCCATAGTTAATCTATCCATCAACTTTTCCATGGTTTTCAACATCATTTCAAATTTGACATCATTAGTAGAAGAAGAAGCAGAAGGCAAATTTTCTTCCTTTTTCCTTCTATCAATATCTCTATGTTTCATCTTTACACTTGCCATCATATTTGATTCTACTTCTAAAGCATCTATAAACATGGCAGCAAGAGTTGTTGATTTTCTCTCCCTTAATGAAAATGCAAAATCATTATCAAAAGCTCCAGCATAGTGTAATTTGGCTGCGGCCGCAGAAGGTTTTATATCTTCCGGAATGGAATTATAAACCCTCATAAATCTGCTAGAAAATTCATGGACATATTCGAAACCTCCTTTTTTGAGACTCTTATACTGAGATAAGAGCTGGAAAGGGTTCTGTTTATCATTCCACCTATCTAGAAATGCATTTTGGAAAGCCTGAAAATTTATTATAGATCCATTAGGAAAATATTTAAACCATTTCTTTGCCTCACCTGACAAACTTTGGGCAAATAACCGCATTTTAACGTCTGGATAATCAACTTCTTCTAAGTCAATGAAATCTTCAAACTTGGCAACATGTTGTTTTGCGGTTACGTCACCTTCTCCATCAAACAAAGAAATTCTTTGGGAATAGTTCTAAGGAAGGTCATGTAATAAAGGAGGAAAACGCAAGGGAGCAAATCTGGCTGCCATTGGTCTAGGTGGATTGATAGGAACTGAAGAGCTTTGAGTATTTTGAGAGGTAAATGTTTCAACTTTAGTGGTTTGTTGTAAATCTCTCCGGAGGGAATCCAACAAATAAGATTCTAACCTACGAGGATTGAAATCAGTATTCTTAAGGTCAGACTCGGATTTGGTTCTCAACAGACTTTTCCCAGCATTAACTTCCCATTCTAGGTCAATATGAGAATCTTGAGATGATGATGCACCAAACAAAGGAAAACCTAACTTTTCTTTATTTTTTCTTTTAAATAAATTTTCTGGGTCTTCAAAAGTTTTCAAGATTTCGGTATCAGAGTTACCTCGCGTGTGTCTTCTCAAAGCCAGAATGACTCCTTAAGCTCTGAAGAAGTTTTACAATGGAGTCACCAGGGCAAATATACAACCCTTTTTATTGTTAAAAAATTCCCGTTTGCCCACAGAAATTTTCTTTAAACATTGTCGTTCCCCCAGGGCAGATATGCACTTTCGTTCCCTGGCAACGGTGCTAATTTGTTAGCACTCAGAATGTACCCAAGGTTGTAAAGGTAAATACCAAGGTAACAGTAAAACCACTTTAGAAAGAAACTGGTTTTTCTTCCAGAGAGGGATCTCTCAATACAGATTTAACAAGACTAGATATGACTAACATCCAAATATTTGTGTAGATGGTTGAAACAACACATAACCATTGGGCATGGAGTCACACAAAAATAAAAATATCACAAAGACATATACATGAGATTTATCAAAGGCAAGGTAATCATTTCATCACAGTCATTCATTTAGTTCAGGTGAGACAGAAGAGACAATGAATAGCCCATTAATACAGAGCATCAAAGATGAGTTCTATACTAACTTTAGTAGAAGAATGTATAAAATATCCAAAACGATGATCAGAGCATAAACATTATGAATTCTAACCATCCAATACTGTGTTTCAGATATGAACAAAAGCAGAGTGAAGTGTTACACTGGAAAACACAATCACATAAGGAAAGAAATATGGACTATAATGAAAATGACACAGGAATCTCTGATAATTCTTATGCATTCACTCTGTTATTCAAAAATAATATGTCTTTCAAAACATTCAACAATAGGATGGGTTCCAACCCCCATCAAATAAAATAGATGCAAATATATACATAAAATTATTAATCTTCCAAGAAGATTCGTAACTGAATGACCGGCTTAATTAAAGTCTTGTAACTAAATTCCTAACTTCTAGGAATAAACTACAGCTTCAATCCTAACAGATCACTAAGTTAAAATCAACTTGATACAAGGCCTATCCCAGCAGCTCCTTAGCGCGCGACATCTGTTTTCATGAATGAAGGATGTATTTTGTCTTTCCGAACCTTTCCACGGCCTTCCATTGCTCCGCGCTTGGGGTATTGTATTCCATCATCTCTCGAATTGAAACTTCCAGCTCCATGTAAGCTTCATGTGACACCTTGTGCAATCCTCTCCTGATAATCATGAACTTTTGTAAGATTTCAAAATCCTCTGTCATTTTGTCCACAATAACATTCCCTTTCATGCCTTTTTCCAAATCATCAAATTTGGAATGATCCATGTGGCTTTGAACTAACAAGCTATTATAGTTCTCCTCAGAAAACATCTATCCCTCCTCATCCCAAAAGGAAGGCAGGCCGTCCTCAAATAGCTCTTTGAAAACCTGCTTGAAGTTATTAACCTGTGAAACCATTTCATCAGCTTTGTCTTGGACCATCTTCATTAAATGATGCTTGTGGATAAACTTTTTAGCCCATAGTACTATTGATACTCTGTCCTTTACTCCTATATCATGTAATTTCTGGTATGTTAATGAATTTAAAAAATTCAATGTGTTCTGGGATGTGGTAAGGGGTTTTCTCTCCATATTTTCATTCACTAACTTTAGTCTTTGGTGAGCCAAATTGATCAATATGCTTTGATCATCGATAAAGTTCAGATAGTGCCTGAATTTAGTAATTTCCACAGATAAGGTGTCCCAAATGATGTGCTTTTCCCCCTGGAGAGGACCTTTCCCAATGTTTCTTTCTTTCAGTTCATTGAATTTCTTTTGCAGCTAATTTCTGTCTTGCAATAATTTATTTTTATTCTCACTCACTTTGGCTAACTCGGACTTGATCTTTTCATTTTCCACCTTTAACTCATTTATTTCTTCATCCTTTAGGCTGACCTGGGACATAGGTACTAACAAATCATCTCTAGAAAAATCATTTAATGGTTTCTCAATATTTACAATAGACAGGTCCTCATCAGTGGGAGTCTGACTCATCAATTCCTCCATGATCTCTTTTTCATCATTTTGATCTTTTTCAGCAGGGAGATTTGCGATATCAGCTCACTCCATTTAGTTTCCCACTTGTCTTTTTCCTCTTGTAATTTGACAGCTCTTCCTTTATGTTCCATCATTTCCTAGTGGATCTTGTCTTTCTCTTCTTGCAATGCCAATAATTTGTATGATTGAACATGCTCTGTGCTTGGGATCTTCAACTTTTTATTCAAAACTTGGAGGGCGTTGTCCTTTTCTTCCAGCATTCTTCTTATTGCTTGGGTGTTATCCTTTTCACTTCCCGAACTGATGACGTCCATTTGCAACTTTTTGATTTGAATGGCATTAGCTTTATTTTCATCTTTTTCATGTTTCAACTTAACCTCTAACTTATCTACCAAAATTTGTAGCTTATTGATTCTCATCATAGCTTGCAATAGATCGGAATAAATAATGTCACTTGTTTGCTTGTGTAGCTGTATTTTATCGGGTACACTAATCTTGTCCAACCCTACTTCCATCTCTGACATGTTTTTATCATTTACCATGGCTAATTTGAAGGTGTTTCTTTCTACATCCCTGGCAGAAATCAAGGAAGTTTTTGGATTGTTCAAACTCCTTACCCGTGGGAGTAAATTCCTTGTCTCTTCCAGAGACTGATTTCGCTTCTCCATATAACTGGCCTTGAGTGCCTCTTTGGACTTGAAAATTGGGCTTGATTGTGAACCATATACACTTTTAAAAGAAAACTGATTTACTTGTATAGATTTTGTTGGGACTAAAGCAACTCTCTTGAAATCATCAGAAATCTCTTCACTTAAAACTCCACCAACTTGAAACAATTTGGCCTTTTTGTGTGACCCATATTCATCCACTTCCATGTTTTCGACCTCAAAAAGACTTCTTTTAATTACAATATTAGGACTCTCTGTCACTTGGGATACTGCAACTGGTAAAGTACTTGCATCTTCATCAGATCTTGGAGTCTCCATAAACTGCAACAGATTGGCTGTTTTATTCAAACCTTCAATAAACTGGTGGTCAAATGGCTTGTTTTTGTTTGCTTTCTTCCTCAGGGAAATTATATGGTGTGGATCATAATTTACCCTTGGTTATTTTTGAAATTCCATGCTTCCCAACAGCTTTTCAATAAACAACAGGGCACCTTTATTTTTGAAAATAAAAGAGCCAACCTTGAGAGGGAATTTGATATTTGAAGATTTTTTAAAGGCTCCAAAATGCTCTTCCTCTGAATACAACCTTTGCCTCATGAACTCTAATGCAAAAATTCTCGGAGTAAGAAAAGCGGGTAACCTATAAGGCTCCCCAATAAATCCATATATCCTCAAAACAGTGGAATCTTTATACAAGAACCAGTCTCCGACTCGATCCTCGGGCGAGGACTGCATCAGGCATCGCATCTCTTCTAACACACGAGGCAACATTTCATCGAACAACATTTTATATATTTCTGACATGATTGAATTGGAAAATTCAAACATGTTGATTTGCTTGGGCAAATCTGAAGAGAAGATGGTACTTAAAAACTGTAATTCAGTGACGTTTGAACATAGCAACATGTTCAACAAGTAAGTTTGAAATTTAAAGAACCTGACCTTTGGGAATTCACTTAATTGAAGATGGATTTCTTCTACCAAGTATTCATCTAGACTGAATACAGGAACTGACTGAGACTCAGAACCTAATGAACTTATTTTCAATTAAAAACCAAGGATGACTTCGTTTACATGACAATCATCGTCAAGACCCAAGATTTGACAGACCAGGGATACGACTAATTGAACTTCATTTTTGAAAATATGAACATGGTAAGGCAGGAAGATACCATCTAATGACTAACCCTCTTTCAAAATGTTGGATAGGAATTTGAAACGGGCTTCAGTTCCACAACTTTTGCACAATTCAGCAAGAATCAACTCATTTACAGGTTCACGACTTTTAGGGTAACTGTCAGGCAAGTTGAGGTTTTCGCGGATGACTTTGGCATTAATTTTACAAAGTATTCAAGACGTAGACTGGCTTACAATGATTCTTTGAGAAAGGGAATAATTAACCGTGCACCATTCTATGAACTCGGGAAAATGTAGGGTTTGTTCAACAGCGAAATAATATAAAAAGGATTTACAAACATTTAAGATATCATTGCCCTGTGAATTATATTGCCACAACCTCTCTTTACTAACTGATACACTTCCTATGGATAGGAAAGGGTTGCACACTCCTCTGTCCCTATCAACTAGATAGTCTTCCCTGTCATCTAAAATATGACCAGACCCTTGCAATTCCTTTCCTTGGTCCATAACTAAGTTGATAATGGTGATTAGATGGACGAATTGTGGGCGTTTGAGGCTTACCTGTTACTGTGGCTACGTGTGTTCGAGATTGAGAGTTGAAGGTTAATGAGCACGCAGGTCTTTTTCAATCATCCGACGCCAATAAAATAATCACCGAACAAGTCAACTATGCTTTTATAGGACCCCACTCCGGAGGCTCCCTTTGGCGGTTTCCACCAAACCGCTTTTGCCTCCGAAACGCACCACGATCGACCACGTGTACAATGGTTTCTATTCCGCTACCGCCCTTTACTTCCAACTATCACGCAACTTCCCGCTCTGGATCCATCATTGACCGTCGATCTATTTCACCTTTATTTCCCAGCCATCGGATCAAGCGGCATGTACTCAATTCCGTCGAGGGTCCTTGTCTCATCAAACTTGCAAGTTTCCACTCCGAATTCATCCACGATCGTCGATGTAATCCGTATTTATTTTCCCGATGTTAGATCAAGTGACATGCACTCGATTCTGCCAGGTTCCTTTGTTTAACAAACGTGCAGGTTCACAAGGTGGAGTTTACGCAGACTGTTGATCTCATCAAGCTGGATCGACGACCATTGATCCATATATTACATCAAATGCCCGCACGTACTTATCCTTCTTGCATATTTTAGAGAGCGGAGACAATACAGGTCGTTGATCTCCATATTTTCGCTTCACACTGTTAGATCCTTTGATAACTCATTGTTTTCACCTCTTGCCATACTTTCATACCATAAAATTTTAACCAAAGTATTTTAAACAACCATTACCCCTTCTTCACTATGATCTTTTCGAACCTCTTCTAGGTAGGGTTGTTAACAACGAGCATGAACAAAACCAAGTTTGCTCGACAATATTTTCTTGATGAGAAGGCTGGGAAAGAGCTTAAAGACAACCCATGATGATATTTTTTGTAAAGTTCAGTCCCAATGCTCGATAAAGAGTAAAAGTATGGAAAGGGAAATGTTTATGGCCTGAATGTGCCAAGGTGGTATTTTTCTGATGATAGTCTACATAGTCTAAAAAGGGATAAAAGAGGCTACGTTGACACCCTTTCAAATAATTTAATGAGCGTGAAAGGAAGCAATTGTGCTCAACGATCTTTTCATTCTTTTAAGAGTCAGAAAAGAGCTTAACATAAACTCCATAATGGTCAATCAAGCAAGGGGAAGCATTCGATATATGGAAAGAGGTTATGTTGTGAACATGGATAAGAGGAATAAATGCAGAACACTGATGGGGCCCCCTTGCGGGACGATGGATGGCAGTAGATATGGCCAACTTTGCAGTATGGATGGAGCAGATGGCTCATCAACATGCCAATACATACAGTTAGATATTCACGTGATTGCACATAAATCAAAATGACTTCCAGGAAAATGGCCCATAAAATCATAGTGAGAGCACAAGACAAGGGTCTCATTAAAAGACAGAGGGAGAAAAACCGAACCTGATGGTGTGAATGGTGTCTCAAATGGAATCTAGATGACTTTGACTGGAAGATAGTGATGCTACCCCTTGGTGTAATGGTGTACAGGGAAAAACTAGACCAAATGGAAGCCTATGGGTATAGAGCTAGCTCAACATACAAGGTGTGATTCACATGGAAGTACGCAAATCGACATGACTCCAAGAAATTTCTTGAAGAATCAGTAGAAAGGAGGCAGTCTAAAAGGTCGTTTCTTGACCCGAGAGCTTTTTGCAAAATGGTGGGAACTCCCTATCCTTGTAGAGGATTATCCATATGTGGGCATAGAATACTGAGGAGATACGGAGAGGCCATGACCTCTAGGGCAGGTCTTGGGATATAACGGTATGCTAGCATGGTGGTAGCTAGATCATATGTGCGACATACTGTGTGTATGTGCATACATGGGACCACACCCTCCAGTGGGTTACCAATGGCGTAGGGGCAAGGTGGATGGGTTAGATCCACCTGCTCATGTCCAAATGATGCAACGAAGTTCTACATTGGAATCACTATGAGTAGACATGGAAAATCTACTGAAGGGGTTCATTGACCCATGGTAAAAACAATGTAAAACAAAAAAAAACTATGCCCCAAGTGCTGCATGGTGAGCAACTAAGGCATAGGATCTCCAACGAAGGAAATTGGCCTTTCCTTAGAGACTCTGTAGTTGGCGGAAAGTATGTGGGGGAGGAATATGTCATTCAATGGGAAGAACTGACTTCGCGCCATGGGCTAAGTGAAATGGGGTAAAACCAGTGGTGGTTTTGACGATCTCTCTTTCATCGCGAAAGTGGTGTTGGGATAGATTAGGTGGATCTTCCATGGTCAAGGATGGGAAAGTACTACTGGAAGTAGAGATCATGTAAATGGTGTTGGTTGTGTCCAAGGAGGAATCCAGAGGGTGAATTTCCTTGATGACTGTGATCTCATATTCACGAGAGTGTTTCTGAAGATCCTGAAGGATAAACCGATACTCGAATAAGTCTGGGAAATGGTGAGAATAGTGGTCATATAAACCTCAAATCGTGAATGAATGGTTGTTCCTCAAAGACTTGTTCTTGGCTATTGGCAGATTTGAGATGATGACTACCAGTGTGCCTTTAGTTGTATCCATAATGTCTATGTGTGTACATAGGATATGTATCTCTGGGTAGTTTTGAGTTGCATGACCATGGAAATCGCACAAAGCGCAAGGTGTAGTTGAATGAGACTTTGTTGTTGCTTTGGTGTCCTTTCACCCATCCCTCTTTCGGAAAGGAGGGGTAGGTTTGGGGATGGAAGGTGTGTTTAATGGGCCCAGAGTAGGGCGTGACTGTATCTTGATTGGTTGGACTAGGGTCAACACAACTTGAGGTGTTGGAGGTGGGGAAGGTGGTTCAAGGTACCACACAATAATACCCAATGTAAAATTATGTAAATTTAGAGTAGCCATGATAGGATTACTCACGATGTTGGATGGTGAGAATAGGAAGGGAATCATGTGGATTAGGAATGAACCCCAATAATTCTTGGGTAATAGTTGTTGGGGTTGTGATTGATTTTATGGTGCGTCCTGGATGGTACTAGATGAGATAGTACACAATTTTGTTGTATCATTCGACGTGGGCCATAGGCGCTTTGGAAAACAATCCCAGGCCCATAGCAAATAAGGAAGGGAGGGACACACTATCGATGGCAGTATCAATGGTAGGAATGACATGTTTGGTGTGGCTGGCCCCTATGGATCATAGTAGGTAAAATAGTCAACCATCACAATATTTCCATCATGAGGAAACATCAGAAGTCGAAAGACGGTGGATTCCACGGCTATCATGGCATACATGTAGCTAAGTCCAAGGAGGAGGTTATAATCAAGTTGGGAATTAATAACCTTGATGTTAATCAAAATCATTTTACCAGATAATGAAATCAGAACATTCTGCAGAGTTCCCTTGGTCTTTGTAGAGCGTCCATCGTAGGAACGGAGGGCGATAGTGGATGGTTAGAGGGTAGGGGACCTAGGTTTCTTCAAATCAAAATTTGACATAATAGAGGTGGATGCCCCTTCATCGACAATACATCAATGTATGACCAAATTCTGAATTGAGACCAAAATTTGGAAGGCGATGGTGGATGGAATTCTGGGTTCTCCTTGGTCCAGATCAAACGTGATCAACCTGGAATCAGAGGGATCCATGAAACCTAGTATGGATGAAAACACTTTCGGTTGTGTTAGAAAATTTTTGAGCACTTCTAGAGTGGACATGGCTATAGGTGATTGGGCCAAGTCATCAACGATGCTATAATTTAGGGAAACTTGAGCAGTCATGTTGTTGCCGATATGTCATATAGGAAACAGTGGAATTTTGGCCTCCCCATCAGTGGTGGGTGTAGGTAAGTGGAGGGGCATGCTGAAAGTGTTAGAAGTAGTTGTCGCTAATGGGTCTATGGTTCCCATGGTGGATTCATACTGGTTGTGCCAAGTATGGAGGTTGACATCTTTGGTTGACAATGTCATCAGGTGGTGGACACCATTCTTTGTAGGTGGAGTCACGGCAGGAGATCCAAGAGATGTGGGAGTAGGTGAGGCCAAGGGTATGGTTGAAACCAGTCCTTGGAGTGGTAATTGGTTTTGGAGAACCATAAGTGGAGGGCCTGGTGGTCCTAGGTTAGGCTAAGCCTACGCAGCGGAATTCACATCCTATTGAGATTCATTTTGGAGAAGCTATCGAACATGAGCCATGTGAGGGTACAGATGTGTATAGTGACCATAGGTGTTGCACAGGCAACACAAATGATTGGTCTATAACTGTGGATTCTTTCCCAATTGGTCAAGATGTTGGGGATTCTGTGCCAGTGGATTGACACTATTATTTTTTGGGGGGTTAGGCTATTGGCTTCCTTCTTGATGTTGATTATTACCTTGATTCCTTCCTCAGTTTTTCTTACCTTGCCCTTATTTGTTGTTAGCGGCGGGTTGGTTGGGAAGGTTCGACTGAGAGAAAACTTGTCCTGTGGAAACCATAGGGGATGGGGATAGAGCCATATTGTGCTACGCTAGTGGCATATAATAGAAAGGAGGAGCTGGGGGAGTTACAAATCCAGCCATTGGTCCTAAATACAAATGTGTTGGCCAAGTCGGCCCGTGGGCATGCTGACTTGGCGTGAGATTTGTATGGGAGGAAGTGGCTCCAGACTGATCCATCATGCATGAGTAATTGGGGATCTAGTTTGGTTGTGCAACACTATGGGTGTTACCTAGGTGCGATGGCATGATAGGGGGTGCTGCATAGTACTGATGTTACGGAGAGAAATTCCTATGGCTTGGGGTACCACAACAAACAGCTTAACTCCAGAAAACAATCCTTTCCTATATGCAAGAGAAACCAAACAACTAACAATAAAGGATCTCAATTTACACCTTATTCTAGACGGTTGGTGTAGATCCCCATTAAGCTTTCCAACTTCAGCTTGAATTGATGAATTACTTCCTCGACATTCAATAAACAAGACAAGCATACTATATATAATTGTGTTATCTCTACTCTAGCATATATAATCAATAAAATATAAGCATTTGAAACCATCCATGGATAAAATATTCATTCAAACACACATTATTGGACAGGAAAAGATATTTCTATTGATATAAAATTAGAGATTACAATGAATAGAACCTCTATTGGCACGTCTGCGAATCGAAGAAACCGAGTCCCCCACTTGGGCCTCCACCACTTCAATCCTCCATCTCTTGATAGCAAGCTCACAAGAAAAAGGTAAGCCTGGGAAGAACACAAAAGTGCTCCAAGGGACAAAGGGGATGTAGACTCAAGCACAAGTTCCGCCAACAATGGACTATAGTTCTCTTGCTCTTAATTTCTCATTTTCCTTCAATGTATCCAAAGGGTTCCTTATATAGCTCATCAATGGGGTAATGAAAGATCAAATCTGAATGAGCTAAAGGCATATGGAAGGCTAGGAGACAAGTGAGTCAGATCCACATCAAGGAAAACTCCAAAAGAATTTGGATTTTTGCACACATCTTGATGTACTTGGTTTTAGAGGTCAAACCCGTGTATATATGCGATAAAGGGTTTAAAAGTCACGTATGGCAATTTACGCATGTTTTTAGGGATGGTATAGAAAACATCAAAGGAACAAAAATGGTCCATGGGGTCTAAGGAGTCTGCATAGGGACAGGGCAGGCCATAAAAGTGTGATTCACCATGTGTGGTAAAATCAGCTATAAAAGATGCCCCCTAATGTGTGAGGTCAGAGGGGTCATACGATGGCCAAAATACATTATAAGTCCATCCCAGAAATGAAGTGATGAAGAACCCAGTGGAAGAACCAGCCACCCAATCAACACTATACAATGATACAACTCTGCATATAACTATGAATACATATAGCAGTCCTGGATACATAAAAGTACAATGGCCATGAATAGGCATGATACAATATGACATATGTGGTCGTCGCCACATACAATATACATAGATCAGAATCTCCATGATGAAGATATCCATGAAGACTGAATATATACAATGGATCAAGATCTCCATAATGGCTGGAAATATCTGACATCTACTAGAATCAAGTCACGAGAGCTGAAATCTCATGAACACTGACACGATCTAGGAGGTAGCATATATGAGATGCCACCAATTTGGAAGGTCTTCTACACAAATCGCTACGAGTACATGTTCTACTATGTGAATAGAGGTTTCGAGGTAGAACATAGTATTCCATCGTCTGATTATCGATCATTGATGTATACCGTTAACATACGTGAGATCACCCACCAATAATGAAAATGGGAATCAAGGTACTAGAGTGCAAAATAACAAGTGTGAATAAATGTGTTGAGGTCGAACACTTGAGAGAATCCATCGATCAGGGGACATTGATGTATTCCCAAAGAACTGTCGATGGTGAGAGAACCTGCCACTGATGACTGCAAGTCTCAAGGCACTCAAATATGACTCTAGATTCCTATCCCAGAATAAATGATCTGAATTTGATGGGATGAAATCCACTGGAAGGAGGGCATTAAGGCATCCCTCATCATCCAACATGAGGTACTTAGCAAAGTTGTATAATGTGGAAGGACTCGATCATAAAGTGCACGAACCAGTAACTGTACCGGGAATGGCCAACATGCAAAGTCAAGATAACTGAGGAATGGCCGACTCAGATTTCAACTTCCTTCGAACAAGAGCATAACGGCAAATGGTGATTGAATGTAGGCAGCATAGACTCGATATGAAAAATTGGGACATCTCTGCGACACAAGAGGCATCGACAAAGGCTCCATAGGGACTAGAAGCTTAACCAGTCAGTGGAGATAAACTCAGATAAACGAGTACAGCTCCTAAAGTCAAACTATTAACCCAACCAATGGATTTGATATACAATGCTCTGTTCGAGGGTGACCCGACTCGACTGCTACCAAAGATAACATCTTTCCTTGTCCGGCTTTTTGGTTTTTTAATTTTTTTGGACTTTTTCAAATATTTGAAAAGCTTGAAAAAGAATAAAATTGCTTTAAAGTTACAGACTAGGAGGAGACGAGTGTCAAATGGGCACACAAACTAGTTCCAAGCAGTGGAATATACCTATGCTTAATGCAAGGACACATGTGTAGGATAGAGACAGTCGGGGGAAAGTCTCCTCCCAGTAAAAATAGGGAATCAAGCTACAAAGGATATATATAAAATGGCTCTGTGTGGCTAGACATGAGACAAGCTTGGGCTATATGTCTAATACTCAAAGTCAGTGAAGCTGACATAAGGCTCAATGAGGCAGGAAAAGCTCATGATAATGCAATTACAACTTGACATAGGGGAGTCTGGGGGAAATAGGCCAGAAAAATATCAAGAGGAGTATGAGGCTCTTACGAAATGTCATGGAAATACTATATAATGGACTCCCACACCCTAAAGGACAAAACTGTCGGCATGGGCACCAAATGCAAATAAGGCACTAACTAGGACACCCATGTATAGGAAAGCTCTACCATTCACATAGTACCACTTCTAACAACAACATGAAGGTTTTGTGATACCATGGAATGGGTTCGTACCTAAGGTTAAAATGAAACAGTCATAAGGTCATGAAAAATGCAAGTGGATGTGAAATCCTAACCTATATGCTAGTTTAGACATGATACTTGTGATAGGAATGAACGGGTCGAAACCTCGGAGAGAGTGTACAAAAACTGGACCCTACATGACAACCATATTAGTCCAAAACAACCCAAAATAGTCAATAAAGAATCCAAGCTATAGGACACAGGGAGGAATGATCATGAAAACTAAACCCAAAGGAAACAACACGGTGAGTGATGGGACATAAAAGGAATGTAAAGTGTAGACCCAACATTCTCGTATCCACTACCACCCCTGTGAGGGTGACCACCGATGTAAAGACCGAGAGAAGGGAGTCAACATCCTCCACAAATGGAGTAGAGGGAAGAATGTGACCACTCCCAAATATATGAGCAGGTTAAGGGGCTGTGATGCCCCCAAGTCTGACACCAGGGTCCGTACTAAGACCAAGGACGGGTGGTAGGATACTAGGCATGCCGAAAATAAAAGGACCCAAACTCAAGAGAACATAAATATACTCAAGTAACCACGATCCCAAAGGCCAACTAGTGCACAAAGAGCAAACTCATAAGAAAATATACAACCAAATACAAGAAAACCAAGGGGAGGATATGTGAGCTCCCGAATGCAGTAGGTATGTCTCACCTAGGAGAGGCTCAAAACTCCCATACACTACAAGCGGAGGTACGTAACCAATTATAGTGTCCCTCAGCTTCACCACATAAAGCGACTGTGCTGTCTGACCTCTACCTAGCTCGGACACCTACAGAATAACCCCTGCGAAGTACCCCCTCAATGACCTAGGTAAGGCAACTAAGGTCACCTCAATATAATCAATGCTCAAGCGGACAGTCACAGAAGGGATTGACCATATGGGAAGGGTAGCAAAGACCGAAACTCTCGAAAGAGCCCCTAGATATGAATACAATCCTAGAAATATCTCTGATGCTACTCAGTTACAACCAGGGGTCATCCCAATCATAACCGCTCACTCTGCCTCGTGCTTAACTCCCTTATAAGAGGAGGATCCTGAGAAACACTAATTATACCAAGGAATTTCACACTCTCACTTGGACAGACACATACATGTTTCATTTAGTGGTCTTGGAGAATTTACTCGCAATAAACTATTCCAAGACCCTAAAACCTAATCTTGTTGGTGTACCCTATCAAAGAAAATATTGTAATCCATTTTAATTAAGCGTTGATTTTATTTGGCTATAATTACTCAAAGGGAAATGGTTGTGCAACTAATGAATTTATGACTCAGTAGTGAAGTAAATATGCACACCATTACAAACAATTCTAAGTGCAATCTTTGTCAAATTAAAAACAGGCTATGCCACTACATGAGATGCCTAAAAACTCATTCCTTCGATGTCAATGCAATCCTTCCTATATGAAATCCTAAATACAACTCTCATCCAAGCAATCCAATGCAAGTACCTCCTCAAATCCATATTTAAGATGCAACTAAGAGTGCAACTACTTTGTATTTTTCAATATAAAAGAATGAAAAATGAATAAAAGTAATCTAAAACTCTCAGTTTCTATAGCAAGTATAAAACACAAGCCCAACAAGACACCGAGACAAAAAAGAGTAATGCATTAATGGAAAAACAAAAATGATAAATGACTAAAACTACTTTCAAAGAAAAATCAATGAAAAGGTGGTCTTTGGTCACAAAAGAAGCATCCAACAGAGAACATCAAACCCAAGGAAGACCCAACCACACTCACAACCCACCTAGCAACTTCCCACAACATCAAACTCACCAAAAGGGAGGATGTACATGACTGTTTCAAGAATAGCTGCGTATATACGTGACTTTTGGCCAAAATGATGCATGTATACATGGATTTTGGCCCAAAACCTGCGTGTATACGCAACTTTTGGCCAAAAATTTGTGTATGTACGCGCCTTTTAGCCAAAAACCTACGTATATAGA